>CAUYUJ010018561.1:0-41984 GCA_963575745.1 Prorocentrum cordatum
CCCCCCCCCCCCCCCCCCTTTCTCATCTGACCCACAGTCGCCTCCAGGAGAAGCAGCAGGGGGACGGGGAGGAGGAAGAAGGAGAAGGAGGAGGGGGGAGGGGGAGGAGGAGAAGGAGGAGGAGGAGGAGGCGGCGAAACCGGAGGCAGAGGAGGAATAACATCCACGAGGGCGATCCGCAGTCGCCTCAAGGAGGAGGCGGATGAGGAGGAGGAGGAGGAGGAGGAGGAGGAGGACGATGACGCGGCGGAGGAGGAGGAGGTGGAGGAGGAGGAGGAGGAGGAGAGCGAACTCCATGAGGTTGAGTTTCAGAGGGGGTCTAGGGGGAGGGGGCGGGCCCGCGGCCTCCGAACAGGCGCGCGCTGTCCTCCAGTGTATCCTCGGCAGCTGCAGCAGCGGCTCCGCCCGCGGCGCGGGGGGGGGGGGGGGTGGGGGGGGGGGGGCGGCATGAACGTGCCCGTGCGCTGTTCATCGATTGCCGCCTCCTCCTCCTCCTCCTCCTCCTCCTTATCCTGCTCCTGCTCCTGCTCCTGCTCAGCCTCCTCCTCCTCCTCCTCCTTCTCATCCTCCTCCTCCTACTACTACTACTCCTCTTCCTCCTCCTCCTACTTATACTCCTCCTCATCCTCCCCCTCCTCATCATCATCTCCCATCCCATCCACCGCGGCGGCAACGACGACGACGTCGACGAACCTTTTCGACGACTAAGGTCGCTCGACCTTCCGCTCAGCGAGTACGAGCAGGCGCCCCGCCCCTCCCTCTCTACCCCGCGCTCCCACCTCCTCCCTTCGTCTTCCCTCCATCCATCCATCCCTCGTCGCACTCTCCATCCCTCGGCTCCCCTCCCGCGCCGCCCATCCCCCCCCCCCCATGGCGCCCCGCGCCACCTCGACCTCCCGCCCCATTCTGACGCCAAGCGGCAATAGGAGCGCGGGGGAGGTGGAGGAGGAGAAGGAGGGGGATGAGGAAGGGAGGAGGAGGAGGACGACAAGGAGGAGGAGGAGCATCAGGAGGAGGAGGAGCAGGGGGAGGAGGAGCAGGAGAAGGAGGAGGAGGAAGAGGGGAAGATGGATTGAGAGATGATGGCGCACGGAGCCACCTTTCGCCACGCGCCAGTGCAATCTCCTCCTCCTCTCCCTCCCCCCCCCCCTCCTCCACCTCATCATCATCATCATCATCATCATCATCATCATTATCGTCATCATCATCATCATCATCATCACCATCACCCCCCACAATCTCCACCATCCTCCTCCTCCTGCTCCTCTTTGCCTCCTTCATCTCTCATGTTCGCTCGTTCCCTTCTTGAAGGCCCTCCTCCACAGCGATGCGGCGTGGCCGAGCTGCGGACATCTGTCGCAAGGCAGCGCCTTCGCTGCATCACACGCGCAGGTCAGCACTAGATGAGAAGCGTGAAAACGCAGAAAACAGGCCAGACTGTGGCGAGCTCAATTGCGCAACGGCACGCGGCGCGTCGTTGGCCGACGGCTTCTTCGCGACAGTCTGCGCGACGTCGACGCTCTGCTCGGCAATCACAGCAGCTGGCCTCTTCAGGGTGCTCGCCGCGGCGGCGGCTGGACTGTTGATGGCCTCCCCCTTCTCGGCATCCTCCTCGTCATCCTCGTTCGCTCCGTCGCTGTCAGAGCCACTGGTGCTGCTGTCCTCGCCCTTCTCCTGCGATGGCGAGTCTGGGCCGAGCAACCGAGGGGGTCGTTCGCGAGGTGCATCAGGGTCAACTTCGTGATCAGGGTCAGCTTGTGGCTCCTCTTCGCCTCCCTCCTCGGCACCGGACCCCCCCCCTCCTGCTCGAGCGGGGCGGCCGCGGCAGGCCGCGGCTTCTTGTGCTCGATGGCGGTGCTTGCAGCTGGACGCTTCAAGCCTGCAGTCGCGGCATGCGAGGCATGTGACCGTTGAAGCTTCTCCTTCATCGGCTTCAGGTCGTTGTCGTAGTCGCACCTGCCAGCCAATGCGCCCTTGGCCCACGCCACGGCCTGAGCGCATGCCACCGCCTCTGGCACGTAGTTGAAGCTGAGCTGCACCTTCTGGGAGCCGTTCACCTTTATTATCACGCCAGGGTTATTGGGGTCAAGCTGCTTCTTCTCCGCCGAGACCGTCGTGCCGTCATCCATCTTCCCAGAGAAAAGCTTGAGGCACCGCTTTCCGCTGGAGGCGGCCTGCTTCTCACGGCTCCTCCACGCGGCGACGGTCAAGGACGAGATCTCCGAGGAGTAGCCGTCGCCCCACTTCGCCGTCATGAAATGGTGACCCTTGGCGGTCGGCTTGCACTCGAACACGTTCGTCGGCTCAGCCTTCTTGCCCTTGACCTTCCTGAAGGCGGTGCCCGACGCCGCGTCGTACGTCACCGTGTAGTCAGAGGCGGCGGATGCCGCAGATGCGGGCGATGGCCTGGTCGAGGGCGCCGCCCGCGCTATGCCTTGCTTCTCGCGAAGCTTGCTGAGCCACTGCGGGGCCTTGCCCTCCTGGCGCTCGCGCCGCAACGGGTCGTAGAGGTGGCGCATCATGCTGCGGAGCCTGGGGCGCGCAGCGCAGAGGATGGGGGGAAGACGATCGTCGGATCAGCGATCGCGGGCGTTGACGCCGCGCGTTCGCGGCCCTGGTCGTCTTCCAACCTCGTCCTTGGCTCGGCCCACCCCCGACCCTCGTCCATGGCTCAAGTCATGCGTGCCCGTCCTCTCCCTCAGTGTTCTCCTCCTCCTCCTCCTCCTCCTCTTCCTCCTCCTCCGCGCATTCCTCCTCCTCGTCCTCCCCCTCCCCCATCCTCCTCCTCCTTCTGCTCCTTCTCCTCCTCCTCGTCTTCCTCCTCCTCCTCCTCCTCCTCCTGGTCCTCCTCCTCATCCTCACCCTCCTCCTCGTCCTCATCATCATCCCCCTCCTCGTCGTTCTCCTGCTCTAGTTCGATGCCCTGAAGAACATGAGAGACTGCTTGGCGGCCCAGTCGTCCTTCTGCCCGTCAGAGAGTCGGCTCAAGCTGTCAATCGAGCCCATCAGTCCGCCACGCCATCCAGGCGCAAGTGCGCGTTAAGTTACACTTCTCTTCCGCACCCGCCCCCTTCGAGAATCCAGAGGTGGGGGGTGTCCCATGGGCGTGAGATGTCAGTCCAGAGGTGGGGGGTGCCCCGTGGGCCCTTACCCTGCCTTACCCCTTACCCTGCCTTACCCCTTACCCTTCCTTGCCCTCTCCCACGTCGGCATCGTTTCTGGATGGGCTGGCGGTGGTACGCGAAGCGTCGCCGATTGCTTGAATGCCTGATGGCACGCCTCCTTCGTGAGGCTGAGATTTGGCGAGATCGCCTCGAGCGCCGCAATCGCCTCGGGTCTCGAACTAGCCGTCGTTGCCATCGCCGTCACGAAGAGGAGGGGGGGGAGGGAGAGGGAGGGAGAGAGAGGGAGAGGGGATGAGGATAAGGAGGATGAGAATCGAGGAGGAGGAGGAGGAGGAGGCGCAGGGTGGATCAGGATAAGGAAGAGGAGGAGGAGGAGCCAGTCGGTCGGTCGGTCTATCGTCCACTCGGCGTTGACGTCATCGTCGTCGTCATCATCGTTCCTCCTCCTCATCCTCCTCCTCCTCCTCCCCCTCCTCCCCCTCCTCCTCCTCCTCCTCCTCCTCCTCCTCCACCTCCTCCTCCTCCTCTTCCCTCCTCCTCCTCCTCCTCCTCCTCCTCCTCGTCCTCCTCCTCCTCATCCTTCCTATCATCGTCCTTCTCCTCGTCCATCCTCCGCCCCCCTCCCCCTCCTCCGACGGCGACGCGACGGGCGGCCACGTCGACGACGACGACGACGAAGACGAGCCTTCGCGTGCCGATGGATTTCGTCGATGCACGACTCGTTGAATTTGTCCTTGCCCGGCTTGCTCCCGTACGTAAGCCAGTCCTCTGCCACGAAACCCTTCAGAGCGTCGGCGATGATCGATGCATCGGCGCACCGGTCGCGCGCGCCCTCGGACATGCGTGCGCGTCGGCGCACGTGAAGCGAGCCGAGCTCGCCCTGCAGCCAAAATGGCTACGACGGTACAAGGGGGAGCCAGCCCCCACGTAGAGGTAACCGCGGCGGTCGGGTCTACGATCCGCGTGAGGAGTGCGCCGCAGTGCGGCAGGGGTGTACCGATGATAGTCAATGCGTCATCGATGCGTCATCGATGACGCATCGATGACGTCATCAATGCGTCATCGATGACGCATCGATGACGCGGCTGAGAGCGCGTGACTTCCGATGCGAATCCAGCGGGCACGCGAATCCCGATGCGTCCAGAGAGGAACTCCTGGCGACGGCGACGGTGACGACGCGAGCGGAGGAGGAGGAGGAAAAAAAGGAGAAGAAGGAGGGGGAGAAGAAGGAGAAGGAGAAGGAGGAGGAGGAGGAGGAGGGATGCGGACCAGGAGGAACGACGAAAAGGAGAACGGTTGGAAGGTGGAGGCCAAGGGAAAAGCAGGATGTGAGAGTTTGCTGGCGAGGGCGACGTGAAAGCAGGACGTGAGAGGATGTCAAGGAAGCTCATCCTCCTCTTCCTCATCTTGCTCCTCATCCTGCTCTTCCTCCTCCTCCTCCTGTTCCTCCTCCTCGTCTTCCTCCTCATCTTCCTCCTCATCTGCTTCCTCATCTTTCTCTTCCTCCTCCTCTTCCACGTCCTCTCCTCTTCCTCCTCCTCCTCCTCCTCCTCCTTCGCCTCTCTCCTCTCTCCTCTCTTCCCTCTCCTCTCTCATTCTCCCGGCGACGGCGGCGGCGACGTGGCAGGGCGGGCTGGCCTCCACCGCCCCACAGCAGCAGCTCTGCCGCCTCCGCGCCCTGCGAGGCCATGGAGGGCGCCCCCGCCATCGGCGGCCGCGGGAGCACGCGGGCCCACCCGCGGCCCTCCCACAGCGCAGCCGAGGCTGCAGAGAGCGGGCTGAAGCGCTCCATGGGGGCTGCGGCGGATTGCACGCGCGCGTGCACCCCGCCGCATCCTCCTCCTCCTTATTGCTGCTGCTGCTGCTGCTGCTGCTGCTGCAACTGCTGCGGCTGCTGCTGCTGCTGTTGTTGTTGCTGTTGTTGCTGTTGTTGCTGCTGTTGCTGCTGCTGGCTGCTGCTGTTGCTGCTGTTGCCTCTGCTGTTGCTGCTGCTGCTGTTGCTGCTGATGCTGCGCCCTCCCTCCCCATCCTGTGCCCGCCCCTCCTCTCCTCCTCCTGCTGCGGCTGCGCGCCCCCATCTCCCCTCCTGCTGCTGCTGCTCCTCCTCCTCCCACTCCCTCCTCCTCCTCCTCCTCCTCCTCCTCCTCCCTCCTCCGTCCTCCTCCTCCCACTCCCTCCCTCCTCTCCTCCTCCTCTCCCTCCTCTACGCCCCTAGGAGGAGGGAGGGAGAGGGGGGGGGTGAAGAGGAGGAGGAGGAGGAGGAGGCGGAGGAGGAGGAGGAGGAGGAGGAGGAGGAGAGGAGGAGGAGGAGGAGGAGCAGCAGGAGGAGGCGGCCGCCCTTGAGACTCCGAGACCCTGGAGGCCCCCCTGGGAGGCGTCAGGGGACACATTGTCGGCCTCACCTCGGAGCGGTGTGGCGCTGCGTCTGGCTTCTCGAGGGGACACCTTTCCTCTTCCTCCTCCTCCTCCTCCTCCTCCTCCTCCTCTTCCTGCTCCTGCTCCTGCTCCTGCTCCTGCCCCTCCCCGTCCTCCTTCTCCTTCTCCTCCTCCTCCTCCTCCTCCTCGATCCCCCCCTACGCTTGCGCGCAGGAGTATGCGCGCGCAGGGGCGAGCGAGCGCGCGACTGACAGGAAGGATATCTCAAGCGAAACGCGTCTGGGTTCTAGGCGGACCACGCAAATTGCGAGGAAGCGTTGAGCGGGGGCCGTTGCGCCGCCATCCCTTTCAAACGCAAAAGAGCAGAGCGAGGGAGCGAATTGATAATGCTATTTTTTGTATAACTTATATTTATGATGGACGAGATAAAGAGATCGATATTTTTCACACTGGCGCAAGCAGTCAGAGCAGCAAATGAAGCGCACGCGGTGTGACGCAACATGGTTATGCGTGCCACATTAAAAATTGCAATAAAAAGTCGGGATAAGTTGTGGTCAGCGCTGTGTTTAAGCGTTGAGCGCTTATTATAAGCGTTGAACGCTTATTGTAAGCGTTGGCCGCTTATTTTAAGCGTTGCCGCTTATTTTAAGCGTTGGCGCTTATTTTAAGCGTTCAACTAATCAACAAACGCCTGGCGCTTGTTTTAGCAAGTCCCGGCCCTCTGGGAGGTCTGAACTCGGTCTGATACTCGAACTGGGTTGCGAAACTGTTTGTTTTTTTTGTTAGAGTCATCTTGAGAGGTCTGAAATCGCTTGGGCTGAAAACTAGTCGTTCTCTGGATTTTTTCCCACACTATATACTGTCAGGAAGCTCTACGAGTCCCCCAGTACGAACTAGAGGTGCCACGACACCATTGCGTCATGGAATGTGCGTCGGGCAGGTGCAGAGAACGGCCATGACATAATTAATTCACTACGTCGTTTAGATGTGGGACTCGCGGGGTTGTGCGAGTGTCAGTTCCTTTCAGTTCGTGATCTCAGCATGCGAGGTTACACAATTTTTCGGAGTACTTGTCGGAAGGCTGCGGTGATTATGTCTAAGTCTTGGAGAGACTCGCTCAGAGCCACATATCGTGGCAAAGGTTTTGTCATTTGTAGTTATTCTAGTGTTACGGTTATTGTTGCATATATGCCACATGAGAGTATCAATGCCCTTACGGAAGAACAGTATGAGCATGATGTGTATGAGCAGATATTGTTTGATATATCCCAAGTGCTTCGCACACATAGGTCTAAGTTCCCGAAGCAGCCGCAGGACCTGGTCTTCTTGACAGATGCTAACGTCGAACTCGAGCCAGATTCGGAGGTCAACGGCTTTAGAGTTACTGGATCAGGGCTTCTGGAGGCGTCTGGGATCTGCTGGGGAGTCTACGGAGATTGATACTGGGATGGAGGAGGGAGCGGATGACGGCAACCCGTATATGACTCAAACAAAACGTGGTGCACGCAAAGCCAGACCTCATAGGCTTGTCTCGGGCTTCGAAATTCGACGGGCGTCTAGGTTGCAATCGATGAGGAGGGCCCTACTGGACTTCTGCGGGCTCTGGGGCATCAGGATGGAGAACACATTCGGGCAGAGGAGGGTTACTTTCAAATCAGGTACGGGGGTGGAGAAGGTGCTCGACTATGTTGGTGTCAGCCGTCGTTTACACAGGCAGGAGCTCACCGTTGGCTGGATGCTGCCTTCGGAAGTCGGCCACGCCTGGACGGAGCACCCTTGCAGCAGATACGAGCGTGCGCTGTCTGACCACGCCTGCATAGTTGTTCGCTTGTCTTGTGCACCGTCTGCGAAGAGACGGACCCAGCCTGCTCGAAAATTCATCCACTTGCAACCGGTGTCACAGCTGGAGTTTGCGAAGAACATGGACGATCGGGGCAGTCGTTACCGTGCTCTGTGCCAGGAAAATGCTGACCCAGAGGATCGACAGGAGATGTTGGATACGCTGGGACCTGACCTCATAAAGGCCGCCGAGGAGACCCCCCAGAAAGATATCAATCCCAGGAATAATGTGCCGAAGAAATCCGAGATCCACTGGGCCGCCCAGGCAAGTAAACGTGAAGCTCTTCGTCGGGGGGATAGAGAGGAGGCTAAACGGTGCTCAAAGATTGTGAGGAGAGAAAGAAGGAGGCTTGAGGCAAGAGTACAGAGGTGGAGGACGGAAATGAACACGAGGAGGAGGAGGAGGGCCAAGACGGAGACGTTGATCCTTGCCAACGGGATGGAGTCTCAGAACCGCGAGGAGTGGGGGGACGAGATATTGGGGCACATGAAGTCTAAGGTGGAGGACCCCGAGGCCAGAGAGGTGACCCTGCGTGAGCTTCAGTCGCTGCGTGGTCTATGTTCGGGAAGCGGATCCTCAGAGGTGTTCTCGATGTCGCTCCTGCTGCGGGCGAGGGCGAAGCTGTCCACGGGAAAGGCCCCAGGTCCCGACAACGTGACTGTCACGATGTTGAAACAGCTCTCGTGGGCATCTGTGCGACGTGTTCTGGTGAGCTTCCAAGGTGTGTATTCCAGAAGGTTATGTTGTCCCGACAGTTGGCGTCAACTAGCTGCCACACTCATGCCAAAAGAAATGGACATACAACATTTGACAGATACACGTATGCTATGTCTACAGTCGTGTCTTATGAAATGGTACATGACATGTATTGTGATGTTGATTGAGAAGAGGATTGAGGAGCACCGACACTATGTATGCCTGTACGGATTCAGATCGGGACGCAAAACATCGGAAATCACCAGCGTTGCCAAGAGGCTCAGCCAGCACTCCGCTGTCTGGGGCAAAGGAGACAGTTTGTGGCTTGCCAATCTTGATATCTTACAAGCTTTCGATAATGTTACTCCGTGCCTCGCCATGCGCTGTCTTCGTGCTCTTGACATACCTGCTGATCTCATTGTGGCGTTGATTGAACCCATGATGGATAATCAGTGCGTGGCCAGCTTCGAGGGCATCGAGGCATCGTCAGCGGTCTATTGGGACAAATCTATTCGAACGGGAGGAGTAGAGGGACCTATGATTTTTCTGGCAGTTTCTATTGTACTCTGGAGAGATGTTATCGACAGATGGAGGCAAGAAACGCAGTACGGCATCAAATTGGAAAATGATGAGCGCATGTTCAATGGTGAGCGTATGACCCACAGTTTCTGGGCAGATAATCTTTTGTTGTATGCGAAGACCCGCACTGACCTTGAGTTGATGGTGCGTGACATGAGTATCCCCCTGATGAATGCAGGAATGACCTGGAAGCCGAAATCTTTGATGTATATTTACTTTGGTGCGCCGCCTGGCATCCCGCCGTCCCCTGAGCAGGATATCCGTGTGCTGGTGCCGTCTAGTGACGCCGCTCTTGGGACCCGAGAAGTGGTCCTACCGCGTGTTCAAGCGTTTGAGATCCTGGGAGCCACTCTGGAGGAGACCTGGAAGGACCACTCGGACTCAGAGGCCATGCTCCAGAAAGCCCAGAGGATGTTCTTTGGGGAAATCGCGTATTACCGCTGTTCTGGGATTGACTTGGCTGAAAGATTTACTCGCTATCAAGCTAAAGTGATTGCTGCATTATTATTCAACTGTGAGGGCAGAACGCCCGACTATTCTACCATTGCTGCTGTTCACTATTTTGAAGGCAGATGTCTAGCTATAATGTCAGGTATACGCAAGCGGAGAACTGAAGGCTGGTCTGAGTTTCAACGTAGGCGATACAAAGCGGGACGACAGAGTTTTGCTGGACTTGGATTCCGAAGTGCGGTGCAGATATGGATATTTCGTTGTTGGGATTGGGCTAAGGATGTCTCAGTTGCTGCAAGTATTCGTATGAGGAGATACACAACACACACAGAGGAGGAGGAGGGAGAGACGGTACCAAATCGGCGTCAGAGGAAAACTCGGGCGATGGCGGCGGCGGCGACTTCTCAAACATATCATGTATCTCAGATATCCCAGATGTCGAGTGGCTGTCGCCGGCGTACACCAGATGATCAGCCTGCCATACCTGAGGAGTCGGACATGTCACGTGAATGGATGATATCTAGGCTGGCCATGTTACATGGAAGGGGGAAGTGGACGGAACATCGTGACACATGTATTCTAGCAATGCCTGTAAAAGATAGGAAGCAGCTGACACGCATGAACATAGGCGGCCGCCCCCGTGGACATACTGCGTGGGACTGGTGCTTGTGCGATCTCTTTGGTTGTGAGTGGTACCTCTCATTCGACAGTTCCGCTGGGTCCCGTGAGAAATACTGCAAGCATTTGCTGACTGTGATTGGTATGCAACACTTGTTCGACTTGTTTGTTCTACCCAGGCCGCCTGGTGTGAGACATGTGAAGGCAGAGGAGGAGGAGGAGAGTGAGATGAATGAGAGGATGAGCAAACGTATTGCCGCTAATTTTGAGAATGAAACGGAGTGGAGGTGTGAGAATATTGAGCGTCTTGGGATGGAGATCTTGGGAGATAGTAAGACTGTTGTAAACTGGATGTGTGGTGAGTGGCAGATTCGCAACAAGCAGTATGTACGACTGGTGGGAACACTACAAAATACGGTATCGATGCTGTCTGGATGGGGACTGACCCCACCTGCATCGGGACAGAATCTGTATAAGCATTTCTTTCGTGAGGGTAATGAGCGTGCGGATAAATTGTCGTGGGAGGCCAGAGGTGGCCAAACTATTACTCGCTGGTTTGCATATGATAAGTTCCTCAGTACTCGTAAGACTGCTCTCCGTGGTGCATTCGATGGGGGTGTCAGTAATGAAGGATGTGGAGGTGGGTGGTGGCTTCAGATTGGCGTTGTAGGTAGGGGTTCCAGCGTGCAGGTTGATTTTCCCATCTCCTCCTCCTCCTCCTCCTCCTCCTCTTCCTCCTGCACCAGCTCGCACAGCTTCCATTGGCACGATGTGGCCGAGGAGGCGATGAGCTTGCCTCCTGGTAGCACGGTAACCTGCTGTGAACTAGCTGCCTGCGCTGCCCTGACGAGAGCTGCTGCTAAGGTGGCGTGCGCTCTGCTACGACCTACCTAAGATGGTGGGGGCTCAGTTGCACTGCTCCGCCGATTCGGATTCGGATTCTAGTGGCGGACCGCAAACCGCAAAAAAAACCAAGTGTGACGTTTTACCGCCGGCGCCCAGTTGGTCGACCCGGCGAGAAAGGACAAAGTGTTATCTTTTCGGTAGTTTTGCGATTATTTGAAAGATATTTGACCATTTATTTGGAGAAAGCAGATTTTTCGCACCTGTGGTGGGATAAGACGCGTCTGCCACTAAATTTTCAGGTCCGTAGCTGCAGTATTCCTATCGAAACACTTGGAGGAACCGACGTTGGATAAAAACAGAAAGACGTGATTTTTTGAGTTTCTCAGGTCTTGCTTTGGATGCTTTCTCCATGCTTAGCGAGGAGCGCCGTGTGAGAAAAGAGCTCTGCGAGGGCCCCGGCTCAAGAAAATCTCGGCTCAAGGCGCGTGACATTTGATCCCCTCTGCCTGGGTAACCTCCAGTGGGATCGAGTGCGCGTCAGGGAGTCACACGTTTGTCGCCTAGAGTGATATTGCACTGCCATTCTTCTGACACGTTTGATCGCCTTGAGTGGTCTTCAATTGATTTGTTTCACACGTTTGTCGCCTAGAGTGATATTGCACTGCCATTCATTTGACACGTTTGATCGCCTTGAGTGGTCTTCAATTGATTTGTTTTGCTGGGGCTTCCGAGGCAGTCTCTGCAATCTTTCGCTATGCCACACGTACGGAGTGCAAGTGCTCGCATCATGCGTCGGGCGCTGGCTGTTCAAAACGGATACTGTGTGCATTTACCTATTCGTTTGCCTCTGGATGGTTTGGTGCCACCTACGTGTCTCCCACCACCAGGGCTGGAGCGGGCGACTGCCGATTTGGTTCTAGATTATCTCTTCTTGCGCGATCCACCTGTTGTTAAACGCAGTTTGGAGGAGGAGGCTGACATTGCGACTGTTTCGGAGAATCTTTCTTGCCGTATGCAGGCTTCTGAGTCGCTGGTTGATGTAGGTATTGGAGTGCAGGCTTCTGAATCGCTGGTTGATGTTGGAGTGCAGACGGTTGATACACGCTTGGCGGAGGAGGAGGTGGAGGCTACCGTTGCGACTATCTCGGAGACTCTTTCTTGTCGTTCCCTTGTTGACTCAGGAGTGCAGACGGATGATGCTTGCCTGAGTGTGCTACCCAAGGAGGAGGCGGCCGTTACGACACATTCTGAGATTTCTTGTGCGGATGTTGTGGACTTTCATTGTGAAGTCGGCTGTCAGACAGAGATTGTCGCTGGGATGGAGAGAGGAGCTTCAGGGGTTCTTCTTGGGAAAGTGACTGTGGAGGCTGAGGAGGAGCTGGAGGCACCCTCGAGAGCGGAGTTTTCTCCGAATGTGCAGGCTGATCCTGATAGCCACGCCTTGTCAGGAGCGTCCCAGGGGTGTCTGAATCGTCCCGTCACGCTCAATGGGATATCGAATCCGGGTTCTGATGCGTTTGTCCGTGTCCGGATGGACGTCTCCAAGACTGTGCGTCAGTCGGAGGGGGAGTTCCAAGCTGTTCCTCCGGATTCCAAGCGTTCTGATGGAAAAGGGGATGTACGAGGGCACCGCAAAGGCAGAGGCAAAGGCCAACGATATCATAGCAGTGCCAAGCCTGCTAAGAGCTCTAAAGGCGCCAACATCGTGTTTGACGAAGTGTATAGGTTCGGTAGGACGTTGACGGACTGTGAACGAAGGTGTAAATCTCAGGTTCGGCCTCTGTGGTAGTTATTCGTTTTTCTTCGTGTGCTTCCTTTCATTCCGAACTTATTGTATTGGATTGTTGATTGTGATTGCATAGTCTCTTTTGTTTGTGCTCTAAGAATTCTGTGTGTGCATGTTCAGTTCTTGGCCAGGTCTCCTGGCTCTCACGTCGTAACATTATCCTTGCCTTATCAAAGCCAGCTTTGATGGGGGTGTTTGTAGCCGCGGAAGTGCCTGTGGTGGGTGTGGATACTGATTGGTCTGCGGTACTAATATATCTTCTCGCAGACCGACATCATTTTCATGGATGTGTATCTTGAGGCTTGGTGTCTGCCACCAAGCGCCACTGTTGCAGTTGCGGAACTATCTGCGGCGGAGCGCGTGTGCGATGTGCTCACACAGGTAGTGCAGACCTTCTTTGATCATTCGCAGGGATAAGTCACACATTGTTTCTTCTTTATCTGTGTTCTTGTTTAATCCATCAGCCCCGCTGTTCACTGACTCATTCGTTTTATCTTTGTGTGCTTTGCGTTTGATTGTGTCATTGCGGCATGCGCTTCTCTTTATTCCTTCAGCTTCGCTGTGTGGTATAAGAGCTGACTGCTTGCGTGATAAATAAGAGGCTCTGTTTCGCCTGATACTTTGTTGGACCTGGCCTTAGTGGCCAAGACGGTCCCAGCAAAGACGCAAAAACAAAAAACCTGGTTGACGGTTTACCGCCGGTTCCAAGTTCCGGAGCGCTGGAGAGCTAGTTGGCAAGAAAAATCTCGACGGACCTTTTGGTGACTTTTGGTCGATTGAAAATTTGGTTCTCAAAATTTGACAATTCGTCAGAGCTCTAGTATTTTTTCCCGTCATATTCGATCTTATTCCCGCTCGCCATCTTGATCTCAGCTCGATCGGGTGAATATTACTATCGAAAAGCACTTTGGCGGGATCGGCCGTTTCGAGTCATCTTGATACGCGTTGTCGGTATTCTGTAATTAACTCGAGCTATAGGGCAGCTACAGAGCTGGTAAGCACACCTATCGCACTCAGAATTATCAGGCGCGTTCGCCTGTTGAATGCAGAGGTCTGAACTCGGTCTGCTAGCCGAGCTAGGTCCGCAAACCTATTCGTATTATTCGAGTCATCCTGACATACGCTCTCGGTTTTCTGTACTCAACTCGAGCTGTAGCAGCTACAGGGCTCATTGTCACAGACATCGATGGGGAATCACCAGTCGCGTTTGTCGATTGAACCGAGAGCTCTGAACTCGGCCTGCTGCCCGAGCTAGGTTCGCGAAACTATTCGTATTGTCCGAATGATCTTGAGAAGTGCTCTCAATTTTCTGCACTCAACTCGTGCTGGGGGAGGGCTACAGTGCTGCGGGTCACATATATCGATTTGTACAGATCAGGCGCGTCGGTCGGTCGATTCCAGAGCTCGGAACTCGGTCTGCTGCTCGAACTAGGTCCGCAAAACTATTCTATTATTCGAGTCGATACTGTCGGTTTTCTGCACTTAACTCGGGCTGTAGGGGGGCTGCAGGGCTGTGACATCAGACGCGCCCGCCTGTCGCATTCAGAGGTCTGACCTCGGTTTGATACTCGAACTGGGTTGCGAAACTGTTTGTTTTTTTTTAGCGTTATCTTGAGAGGTCTGAAATCGCTTGGGCTGAAAAACTAGTCGTTCTTTGGAGTTTTTTTCTTAACTATATATTTTCAGGAAGCTCTACGAGTCCCCCGGCGGTAAGAAAGGTTGACGGTTTACCGCCGGCGCCCAGTTGGAATCTCGACGGAACTTTTGCTGACATTTGGTCGGTTGAAAATTCCGTTCTCGAAATTCAACAATTCGTTAGAACTCTAGTATTTTTTCTCGTGATATTCGATCTTATTCCCGCTCGCAATCTTGATCTCAGCTCGATCGGGTAGCTTTTACTGCCAAAAAGCACTCTGGCGGGATCGGCCGTTTCGAGTCATCTTGATACGCGTTATCGGTATTTTGTACTTAACTCGAGCTGTAGAGCAGCAACAGAGCTGGTAAGCACAACTATCGCACTCAGAATCATTAACCGCGTTCGCCTGTTGAATCTAGAGGTCTGAACTCGGTCTGCTAGCCAAGCTAGGTCTGCAAACCTATTGGTATTATTCGAGTCATCTTGATAGACGCCCTCGGTTCTCTGCACTTAACTCGAGCTACAGGACAGCTACAGAGCTGGTAAGTACACCTATCGCATTCAGAATCATTAACCGCGTTCGCCTGTTGGATCTAGAGGTCTGAACTTGGTCTGCTAGCCGAGCTAGGACTGCAAACGTATTGGTATTAGTTGGGTCATCTTAATAGACTCCCTCGGTTCTCTGTACTTAACTCGAGTTACAGGACAGCTACAGAGCTGGTAAGCACGCCTATCGCATGCAGAATCATTAGGTGCGTTCCTCTGTTGAATCTAGACGTTTGAACTCGTTCTGCTAGCCGAGCTAGGTCCGCAAACATATTCGTATCATGTTGGTCATCTTCATAGACGCCCTCGGTTTTCTGTACTTAACTCGAGCTTTAGGGCAGCTACAGAGCTTATAGTCACAGGAATCGATGGGGAATCATCAGGCGCGTTCGTGCGTCGAATCGAGAGCTCTGGACTCGGCCTGCTGCCCGAGCTAGGTTCGCAAAACTATTCGTATTGTTCGAGTTATTCTGAGAAGTGCTCTCGGTATTCCGCACTTAACTCGTGCTGGGGAGGGCTACAGTACTGCTGGTCACGGAAATCGATTCTGAGACATCAGACGCGTCTGTCTGTCGAACCCAGAGCTCGGAACTCGATCTGCTGCTCGAACTAGGTCCGCGAAACTATTGTATTATTGGAGTTGTTCGTTTTATTGTTAGAGTCATCTTGAGAGGTCTGAAATCGCTTGGGCTGAAAACTAGTCGTTCTTAGGATTTTTTCCACATCCCTACGAGTCAGGAAGCTCTACGAGTCCCCTCTACGAGTCCCCGTTGAGAAACTTCCATTACATTTTCGAGTTGGTATCAGGGAAGGATTGGTATCACACGTTATCCTTTTCACGTCAGGGATGGAAAGAATTTCTGAAGCGGGCACTGGATGTTACTAACATGGAGGAGGCGTGGGGGTACTGTTACTTTAAACATGCACAACCTGCGGGATATGCTAGGGAGGAGGAGGAGAGGGAGAAGACGGAGGAGCAGCAAAGGAAGGAGGACGAGAAGATGGAGAAACGACTTGCGTACATTAATGAACATGCATCGGAGTGGAATGCGGAGCCTCGGGACTCGATACCGATGGAATTGATTGGGGACTCCGCCACAGGGGTGAATTGGATTAACGGTCTCTGGGCAACATCCAATATTATCTACAAGCACATTCTTGGCGACATTCAAAATAGGCTGGAGCATATCTCTGTGTTGTATGGTATGAGGCCTCCGAGTTGGGGCCACAATATGTTCAGGTGGATCTATCGAGAAGGAAACGAAAGAGCTGACAGGCTGACATGGTTGGCCAGAACCAAAAATAGTTACGTTACGTTCCATACCTCACTTATTGAACATGCGAGTAAAACAAAACTAGACGGCCTCCGTGGATTCTTCGACGGAGGTCGCTCTGTGGAGGGATGTGCTGCAGGATGGTGTATAGATTTGTGTGTACACGGGACGTGGCAGTTGGTGGCGGAGGAAGCTGTCTCGCTTGATGCCTCTGCTTCTGTCATGTTTTGTGAGATGATTGCAGCACAACGGCTCTGTATGGCCGTGGAGCACATTTTGGGTAGCATCTTTCATCCAAGCAGCTGACTCATTTCATCTTGCTTGGAGCTCTCCAACACCTTTACATTTTCACATGTTGTATTGCATCCTTTTCCTTGTTCCTGCATCCTATTCCGTTGCCTATGCCTCAGTGGCTCGGCAGTGTGATGATAAGAGTTGCCCTCTCCAGCTACCCTGTGCTCCGTTTGGGAGTCTTAGGGCTCAGCTGTCACAGCTGTCCGCGCCCTGACTCAAACTCAAAAACAAAGGTCGACGGTTTACCGCCGGCGCCCAGTACCTCGTAGAGCTCTTCGGCATCGATGAGCTAGAGGAATTCCGGCGCGGGGTGGAGCTAGTGCCTCGTGGAGCTCTGATGGTAGAAGAGCTAGAGGAATTCGGCGACAGGGTGGAGCTAGTTGGCGAAATGTCGAAAAGGGACGCGATCATACCTTCCGCGGCCTGGCTCAGCCGATTTTGCAGTTCTAACAATTCGTTTGGGCTGCTATTTGCGCAGAGCGAAGCTTGGCATTAAGAAGTTACCTCACAAATTCTTAGTTCATTCCGTCGAAAAATTCTCCCGAGCGAAGCCAGGGACCGACTTCACGTTGGCAGTCTAAAAATGCAATTTTCCAGTTTTGCAGAAAATGCCATCAGAAGCTATCTGCTTGCACTTCTAGTTCTCTCAGGCGTCTGCTTGCACTTCTAGTGCCTCGTAGAGCTCTGATGGTAGAAGAGCTAGAGGAATTCGGCGACAGGGTGGAGCTAGTTGGCGAAATGTCGAAAAGGGACGCGATCACACCTTCCGCGGCCTGGCTCAGCCGATTTTGCAGTTCTAACAAGTCGTTTGGGCTGCTATTTGCGCAGAGCGAAGCTTGGCATTACAGAAGTTACCTCACACATTCTTAGTTCATTGCGTCGAAAAATTCCCCCGAGCGAAGCCAGGGACCGACTTCACGTTGGCAGTCCACAAATGCAATTTTCCAGTTTTGCAGAAAATGCCAGCTGAGCCGATTGTGCAGTTCTAATAACTCGTCTAGGCTGCTATTTGCGCAGAGCGAAGCTTGGCATTACAGAAGTTACCTCACAGATACCTCGTAGAGCTCTTCGGCATCGATGAGCTAGAGGAATTTCGGCGCGGGAGCTAGTTGGCCGACCCGACCAGAAGAGACAATGTGAGAACTTTGGGTCGGTTTTGCTAAGATTTCAAAGATAATTGACAATTCATTTTGAGAAAGTAGATTTTTCGCACCTGTGAACGATTATGAGGGCCTCTGCGTCTTAATATGAGCTCTGTAGGCGCACATTTACTATTAAAACACTTGGCGGAACCAACTTCATATTGACATGAAAAAAAATCAATTTTGCCTTTTTCGCGAAATGCTTCTAGAAGCTCTCTCTGTCGATTCTAAGCACTCTCACGCGTGCAAGGAGCTCTACGAGGTTCCCGGCGGTGACCAGGTTGACGGTTCACCGCCGGCGCCAGTTGGCCGACCCGACCAAAAGAGACAATGTGGTGACTTTCGGTCGGTTTCGTGAATATTCGAAAGAGATTTGACAATTCATTTTGAGAACCGGTATTTTTCTCACGTGTAGTGGGTTTTGCCGCGTCTGCCAGTAAAATTTTCAGGTCCGTAGCTGTAATATTACTATCAAAAGACTTGCAGGAACCGACGTTGGATAAATACCCAAAAATCGTAATTTCTCGATTTTTTTCTGTCGCGTTCCAGAAGCTTTCTTCATGTGCTTCGACGATCGCCGTGCATGAAAAGAGCTCTACGAGGTTCCCGGCGGTTACCAGGTTGACGGTTTACCGCCGGTTCCCAGTAATTCCGGCGCGCTGGAGAGCTAGTTGGCTCGAAAAAACAGAACTGAACTTTTCACAACTTTTGGTCGGTTGAAAGTTTTGTTCTCGAAATTTGACAATTCGTTAGAGCTCTAGTATTTTTTCCCGTGATATTCGATCTTATTCCTGCTCGCCATCTTGGTCTCAGCTCGATCGGGTGAATATTTCTATCGAAAAGCACTGTGGCGGGATCGGCCGTTTCGAGTCATCTTGATGCACGCTGACGGTTTCCCGAACATAACTCGAGCTGTAGGACAGCTACAGAGCTGGTAGGCACAGCTAATCGATGTAGAATGAAAAGGCGCGTTCGCCTGTCGAATCCAGAGGCCTGAAGTCGGTCTGTTAGCCGAGCTAGGTGCGCAAACCTATTCGTATTATTCGAGTCATCTTGACAGGCGCTCTCGGTTTTCCGTACTTAGCTCGAGCTGTATGACAGCTACAGAGCTGATATTTACAGGAACTGATCCAGAATCATCAGTTGCGTTTGTCTGTCGAATCCAGAGCTCTGAACTCGGTTTGCTGCCCGATCTAGAATCACAAAATTATTCGTATTGGTCGAGTCATCTTGAGAAGTGCTATCGGTTTCCTTCACTTAACTCGCGCTGAGGGGGCTACAGTGCTTGTTGTCACAGGAATCGATTTAAAGAGATCAGGCGTGTCCGCCTGTCGAATCCAGAGCTCGGAACTCGGTCTGCTGCCCCAACTAGGTCTGCATAATTATTGTATTGTTCGAGTCATCCTGAGAGGTGCTGTCGGTTTTCCGCACTTAACTCGGGCTGTAGGGGTGGTAATGAGGAGTCGATTCGCAGACATCAGACGCGTCCGCCTGTCGCATTCATAGGTCAAAAAATATTCACTATGAGTCGGAATGTTGGTAGGTGCTGTCGGTTGTCTCAACTGAAGTCGAGTTAGGGAGCTCTACGAGTTCCCCGGCGGTAACCAAGGTTGACGGTTTACCGCCGGCGCCCAGTAATTCGAAAACGCTGGCAGGCTAGTTGGCTCGAAAAGAAAGAACCGAACTTTTCACAACTTTTGCTCGGTTAAAAATTATGTTCTCGAAATTCAACAATTCGTTTGAGCTCTAGTATTTTTTCCCGTGATATTCGATCTTATTCCCGCTCGCCATCTTGATCTCAGCTCGATCGGGTGAATATTACTATCGAAAAGCACTGTGGCGGGATCGGCCGTTTCGAGTCATCTTGATACGCGTTGTCGGTATTTTGTACTTAACTCGAGCTGTAGGGCAGCTACAGAGCTGGTAAGCACACCTATCGCATTCAGAATCATCAGGCGCGTTCGCCTGTTGAATCTAGAGGTCTGAATTCGGTCTGCTAGCCGAGCTAGGTCCGCAAACCTATTCGTATTATTCGAGTCATCTTGACAGACGCTCTCGGTTTTCTGTACTTAACGCGAGCTGTAGGGCAGCTACAGAGCTCATAGTCACAGAAATCGATCGGGAATCATCAGGCGCGTTCGTCTGTTGATTCGAGAGCTCTAAAATCGGCCTGCTGCTCGAGCTAGGTTCGCAAAACTATTCGTATTGTCCGAATCATCTTGAGAAGTGCTTTAATTTTCTGCACTCAACTCGTGCTGGGGGAGGGCTACAGTGCTGCGGGTCACACAAATCGATTTGCGCAGATCAGGCGCGTCCGTCGGTCGATTCTAGAGCTCGGAACTCGGTCTGCTGCTCGATTTAGATCCGCGAAACTATTGTATTATTCGAGTCATTCTGAGAGATGTTGTCAGTTTTCTGCACTTAACTCGGTCTTCAGCGGGGCTGCAGGGCTGTTAATCACATGGGTCGATTTGCAGACATCAGACGCGTCCGCCTAGTGCATTCAGAGGTCTGACTTCGGTTTGATACTCGAACTAGATTGCGAAACTATTTGTTTTTTCTTAGAGTCATCTTGAGAGTCTGAAATCGCTTGGGCTGAAAAACTAGTCGTTCTCTGGAAGCTCTACGAGTCCCCCGGCGGTAACAAAGGTTGACGGTTTACCGCCGGCGCCCAGTTATTCTATCTTTGTGCAAAATTTGAAAATTCGTTTTACAAACAGGTATTTTCCCACCTGTAGCGGGTTATGCCGCGTCTGCCAGTTAAATTCCCAGGTCTGTAGCTGTAATATTACTATCAAAAGACTTGAGGAACCGTCGGCCGTTTCGAGTCATCTTGACACGCGTCGACGGTTTTCTGTACTTAACTTGGGATTTAGGACAGCTACAGAGCTGATTCTTACAGAAACCGATTCAGAATTATCAGGCGCGTTCGTCTGTCCCATCGAGAGGTCTGAACTCGGTCTGCTGCTCGAGCTAGACCCGCAAAACTATTTGTGATATACAATCGTTTTGCCGAGTGTTTCCTTTAACTGAAGATTTAGAAGAGCTACAGAGCTGGCACGCATAAACAGCGACCCGATATCACACGGCGCGATTTTCATCGTATCGAGAGGTGCGAACTCGATCTGGCAGCTAGGTCGACAAAGCGAAGATGCAAAATGTAAAAAATATATTTCCGATGATTCTTCTTCACGCTTCAGAAAGCTTCTCCCGTGTGCTCCGAGCACCGCCGCGCCAGAATAGAGCTCTACGAGGTTTCCGGCGGTTACCTGGTTGACGGTTTACCGCCGGATCCGAGTTCCGGCGAGAGCTAGTTGGCAAGAAAAATGTCGACGGACCTTCTTCTGACTTTTGGTCGATTGAAAACTGTGTTGTCGAAATTCAATCATTCGTTTGGGCTCTAGTATTTTTTCTGACCATATTCGATCTTATTCCTGCTCGCCGTCTTAATCTCAGCTCGATCGGGTAAATATTTCTGCAAAAAAGCGTCGAGGCGAGATCGGCTGTTTCGAGTCATCTTGATACGCGTTGTCGGTGCTGGCGCCGGCGGTGAACCGTGAATCTGGTCACCGCCGGGAATCTCGTAGAGCTCCTCACTGGTAAGAGTGCAGAGAATCGACACAGATCGTCTGTTCCATCGAGAGGTCTGAACTCGGTCTGCTGGCCGAGCTAGGTTCGCGAAGCTATTCGTATTGTTCGAGTCATCTTGATAGGTGCTGTCAGTTTTCTGCACTTAAGTCGGGCTGTAGGGGGGGGGGGGTACAGGGCTCGTACTCACAGAAATCATTTTGTGTCTGCCTGCCAATCGAGAGCTCAGAACTCGGTGTGCTTCCCGAACTAGGTCCGCGAACTATTCGTATTCTTCGAGTTATCTTGAGAGGTGCTGTCCGTTTTCTGCACTTAACTCGAGCTCTAAGGGGCTACAGGGCTGGCAATGACTGGAATCGATTCAGAGACATCAGTCGCGTCCGCCTGTCGCATTCAGAGCTCTGAACTCTGTCTGCTGCCTGAACTACATCTGCGAAACTATTCGTATTGTTCGCGTCGTCTTCAGAGGTGCTCTCGGTTTTCTGCACTTAACTCGGGCTGTAAGGGGCTTGCAGAGCTGGTAATCACAGGAATCGATTCGGAGACATCAGACGCGTCCGCTTGTCGCATGCAGAGGTCTGAACTCGGTCTGATACTCCAGCTAGGTTTGCCAAACTATTCGTATTGTTCGAGTGATCTTGAGAGGTGCTGTGGATTTTCGCACGTAACTCGGGCTGTAGGAGAGCTACGGAGCTTGCACAGGAAGCGATCCAGAAGCATGAGGGGCGTTTGACTGTTGCATCGAGAGGTCTGAAATCGCTTAGGCTGAAAAACTATTCGTTCTCTGCATTTTTTTCGAGATTATATATGGTCAGAAAGCTCTACGAGTCCCCCGGCGGTAAGAAAGGTTGACGGTTTACCGCCGGCGCCCAGTTTGCTGACTTTTGGTCGATTCAAAGTTTTGTTCTCGAAATTCAACCTTTCATTAGAGCTCTAGTATTTCTCCCCGTGATCTTCGATCTCATTCCCGCTCGCCATCTTGATCTCAGCTCGATCGCCTACCTTTTACTGCCAAAAAGCGTCCAGGCGGGATCGGCCATTTCGAGTCATCTTGTCACGCGATGACGGTTTTCTTAAGATAACTCGAGCTTTAGAACAGCTACAGAGCTGGTAAGCACAGCTAATCGATTCAGAATGATCAGGCGCGTTCGCCTGTTGAACCCAGATGTCTGAAATCGGTCTGCTGGCCGAGCTAGGTCCGCAAACCTATTCGTACTATTCGAGTCATCTTGACAGACGCTCTCGGTTTTCTGTACTTAACTCGAGCTACAGGACAGCTACAGAGCTGATGCGTACAGAATCTGATCGAGAATTATCAGTGGCCGTTGTCTGTTGAATCCAGAGCTCTGAAGTCGGTCTGCTGCCCGATCTAGAATCGCGAAACTATTCGTATTGTTCGAGTCATCTTAAGAGATGCTGTCGGTTCTCTGCGCTTAACTCGGGCTGTAGGGGGGCTGCATGGCTGGTAATCACTGGAATCGATTCGGAGACATCATGCGCGTCAGTCTTTCGAATCCAGAGCTCCGAACTCTGTCTGCTGCCCGAACTAGGTCCGCGAAACTATTCGTATTCTTCGAGTCATCCTGAGAGGTGCTGTCGGTTCTCTGCACTTAACTCGGGCTTTAGGGGTGGCTGCAGGGCTGGTAATCACAGGAATCAATTCAGAGACATCAGACGCGTCCGCTTGTCGCATGCAGAGGTCTGAACTCGGTCTGATACTCGAGCTAGGTTTGCCAAACTATTCGTATTGTTCGAGTCATCTTGAGAGGTGCTGTCGATTTACGCACGTAACTCGGGCTGTAGGAGAGCTACAGAGCTCGTGCAGAAGACAATCCAGAAGCATCGGGGGCGTTCGGCTGTTGCATCCGAGAGATCTGAAATTGCTTGGGCTGAAAAACTATTTTTTCGGTGTATTTTTTTCGACATTATATGTTGTCAGGAAGCTCTACGAGTCCCCCGGCGGTAACAAAGGTTGACGGCTTACCGCCGGCGCCCAGTTCCGGGGCGCTGGAGAGCTAGTACCTCGTAGAGCTCTTCGGCAACGATGAGCTAGAGGAATTCGGGCGCGGGGTGCAGCTAGTTTCCCGGAGAGCTCGCTGAGAGCTAAAGGGTTTAAGAGTAGAAGCCGGACAGTGGTGGTGCCTGCCAGGGGCTCCTCCACGGCGGTCCACAGGCCTCGCAGCGACTCCGGCGACCCGGCAACGTGTCCGGGAGAGCTTCCGGCAAGCTTCCACGCGTGCCTGCATGCGTGCAGGCGCGCATGGACGCGTTTCTGGCAGCGCTTCCGCAGCGCTCCAGAGGGCCCCCCCAAGGCTCTCTCGAGGAAGAATTCCCCGTCCCCGAGATTCTCCTTGCTCTCCGGCCTTTGGACGCTGCCAAGTTGCCGACCCGGCCCCGACGGACAATGTGCGAACTTTGGGTCGGTTGGACGAACTTTGAGATTTGAACATTCGTTTTGAGAATTGGTATTTTTCACACCTGTAGTGGGTTATTCCGCGTTCGCCAGTCAATTCTCGGGTCTGTAGGTGCAGTATTACTATCAAAACACTTGGCGGAACCGTCTTTGGATGACAACGTAAAATCGTGTTTTTTCGAGTTTTTTCGGTCTTCCTCCAGACTCTTCCTGCATGTGTACCGAGAAGCGCCGTGCGAGAAAAGAGCTCTACGAGGGCCCCGGCGGTAACCTGGTTGACGGCTTACCGCCGGTTCCCAGTACCTCGTAGAGCTCTTCGGCATCGGTGAGCTAGAGGAACTCCGGCGCGGGGTGGAGCTAGTCACTCGTAGAGCTTCCCTGAACAAGTTATTGCTGGAAGCTCAAAAAAAGCTCGTGGAGCTCTTCGGCAAAGAGCTAAGAGGAATTCGGGCGCAGGGTGGAACTAGTTGGCCGGCCCGACGAAAAGAGAGAATGTGGTAACCTGGGGTCGGTGTTTTGGACTTTATGCAAAATTTTGAAGTTCGTTTCTATCAGTGAGATTCTTATTCCCTGTAGTAAGCTATGGCGCACCTGCTGGTAAATTTTTCATGGCTCTAGGTCCAGTATTACTATCGAAACACTTGGAGGAACCCACTGTATGAAAACCGAAACATCATAATTTCTCAAATTTGTTTGGAAAGAGCTCTGATGCTTGCTTCTGGGCCCCTTGCGAGTATCGCCGTGTCCTGGGAGAGGTTGCATTGACTATTCAGCGACTGCTGTCATAATGTGGGATCAGGGGCGTCGTCTTTGGAGTGGACGGGCAGGTCGAGGTGGAGGGTGAGGTCTTCTATGAGCAGTGACCTGTGACGGGCCCAGATGGTATTTCTCTTGCTCCCCGCGCGGCCTCTGGAGGTTTCGATAAAAAAACGCCCGCGAGTTCTCCCAGGCCTACTCTGACGCTTACTGCTGCGATGGGTGTCTTGGGTCTGTTCATGGCGAACACCTTCTACGGCCCACGCAGGCCCACGTAGCCGTCAACAAAATATATCACTGAGGCATAACAGTATCAGCATAACTCGTAGAGCTTCCCTTAGCAAGTTGTTGCTGGAAGCTTAAGAGTAATTCCGGGGCGCTGGAGAGCCAGTTGGCAAGAAAAATCTCGACGGACCTTTTGGTGACTTTTGGTCGGTTGAAAATTTCGTTCTCAAAATTTGAACATTCGGGTAGATATTACTGCCAAAAAGCACTGCGGCCGGATCGGCCGTTTCGGGTTATCTTTTACACGCCGTGACGGTTTTCTGAAAATAACTCGAGCTACAGAAGAGCCGCAGAGCTGGTAAGCACACCTTATCGATTCAGAATGCTCAGGCGCGTTCGCCTGTTGCATCCAGAGGTCTCAACTCGGTCTGCTAGCCGAGCTAGGTCCGCAAACCTATTCGTATCATTCGAGTCATCTTGACAGGCGCTCTCGGTTTCTCGTACTTAACTCGAGCTATATAACAGCTACAGAGCTGATGCTCACAGAAACCGATTGAGACTATAAGTTGCGTTGTCTGTTGAATCCAGAGCTCTGAACTCGGTCTGCTGCCCGATCTAGAATCGCGAAACTATTTGTATTGTTCGAGTTATCTTGAGAGGTGTTGTGAGTTTCCTTTACGTAACTCAAGCTGTTGGCAGGCTACATGGCTGGTAATCTCAGGAATCGATTCGGAGACATCAGGCGCATCCGTTTGTCGAATCCAGAGCTCGGAACTCGGTCTGCTGCCCGAACTAGGTCCGCGAAGCTATTCGTATTCTTCAAGTCATCCTGAGAGGTGCTGTCGGTTTCTGCACTTAACTCGGGCTGTAGAGGGGCTGCAGGGCTGGTAATCACAGAATTCAATTCGGAGACATCAGTTGCGTCCCACTATTGCATTCAGAGCTCTGAACTCGGCTGACACTCTAGGTTTGCCAAACTATTCGTATTCTTCGGGTCATCTTGAGAGGTGCTGTCGATTTACGCACGTAACTCGGGCTGTAGGAGAGCTAAAGAGCTCGTATAGAAGGAATCGAACGTAAGAGGCATTAGGCTGTTGCATCGAAAGGTCTGAAATCGCTTGGGCTAAAACAAATCGTTCTCTGCATTTTTTTCGACATAAATCGTAGAGCTTCCCTTAGCAAGTTGTTGCTGGAAGCTTAAGAGTAATTCCGGGGCGCTGGAGAGCTAGTTGGCAAGAAAAATCTCGACGGACCTTTTGGTGACTTTTGGTTGGTTGCAAATCTGGTTCTCGAAATTCAATCATTCGTTAGAGCTCTAGTATTTTTTCCCCGTGGTATTCGATCTTATTCCCGCTCGCTATCTTGATCTCAGCTCGATCGGGTACCTTTTACTGCCAAAAAGCACTGCGGCGGGATCGGCCGTTTCGAGTCATCTTGATACGCGCTGTCGGTCTATTGAACTTAACTCGAGATATAGGACAGCTACAGAGCTGGTAAGCACATCTCATCGATTCAGAATGATCAGGCGCGTTCGTCTGTTGCATCCAGGGGTCTGAACTCGGTCTGCTAGCCGAGCTAGGTCCGCAAACCTATTCGTATTATTCGAGTCATCTTGACAGGTGCTCTCGGTTTTCGGTACTTAACTCGAGCTATAGGACAGCTACAGAGCTGATACTTACAGAAGTCGATTCTGAATCATCAGTCGCGTTTGTCTGTTGAATCCAGAGCTCTGAAATCGGTCTGCTGTCCGATTGAGAATCGCGAAAAGGTTCGTATTGTTCGAGTCACCTTGAGAGGTGCTGTCGGTATTCTGTACTTAACTCGGGCTGTAGGGGGGCTACAGTGCTGGTGGTGACAGCACTCGATTTGAGAATCAGGCGCGTCCGCCTCTGGAATCCAGAGCTCGGAACTCGGTCTGCCGCCCAAACTCGGTCCGCGAAACTGTTCGTATTGTTCGAGTCATCCTGAAAGATGCTGTCGGCTTTCTGCACTTTACTCGGGCTGTAGGGGGGCTGCAGGGCTGGTAATCACAGGAATTGATTCGGAGACATCAGACGCGTCCGCCTGTCGCATTCAGAGGTCTGAACTCGGTTTGATATTCGAGCTGCCAAACTATTCGTTTTGTTCGAGTCATCTTGAGAGGTGCTGTCGATTAACGCGCGTAACTCGTGCTGTAGGAGAGCTACAGAGCTCGTACAGAAGACAATCGAGAAGCATCGGTGGGCGTTCGGCTCTTGCATCGAGAGGTCTGAAATCGCTTGGGCTGAAAAACTATTCGTTCTCTGCAATTTTTTCCGACATTATATATTGTCAGGAAGCTCTACGAGTCCCCCGGCGGTAAGAAAGGTTGACGGTTTACCGTCGGTGCCCTAACTCGTAGAGCTTCCCTTAGCAAGTTATTGCTGGAAGCTTAAGAGTAATTCCGGGGCGCTGGAGAGCTAGTACCTCCTAGAGCTCTTCGACATCGATGAGCTAGAGGAATTCCGGCGCGGGGTGGAGCTAGTTGGCCGACCCGACTAGAAGGGACAATGTGGCACATTTCGGTCGGTTTTGCTAAGATTTGAAAGATATTTGACAATTTATTTTGAGAAAGCATAACTTTACGCCGAGCATTGGAATATAAACTTTGTTCGCTGAGCAGCTCATCTCTCTAGAGCCAGTTTTACTATCGGAAAATTAGGAGCAACCAGCATGAAATTGACACGGAAAAATGTGAATTCGATTTCCTTTTAGAAATACCCCGAGAAGCTCCCTGCTTCGATCTTGGGCGCTCTTACGCGTGCAAGGAGCTCTACGAGGTTCCCGGCGGTGACCAGGTTGACGGTTCACCGCCGGCGCCAGGTTGGCAAGAAAAATCTCGACGGACCTTTTGGTGACTTTTGGTCGGTTGAAAATTTTGTTCTTAAAATTTGAACATTCGTTAGAGCTCTAGTATTTTTTCCCGTGATATTCGATCTTATTCCCGCTCGCCATCTTGATCTCAGCTCGATCGGGTACCTTTTACTGCCAAACAGCACACAGGCGGGATCGGCCGTTTCGGGTCATCTTGACACGCGGTGGTGGTTTTCTGAACATAACTCGAGCTATAGAAGAGCTACAGAGCTGGTAAGCACAGCTAATCGTTTCAGAATTATCAGGCGCATTCGCCTGTTCCATCCAGAGGTCTGAACTCGGTCTGCAAGCCGAGCTAGGTCCGCAAACCCATTCGTATTATTTGAGTCATCTTGAGAGGCGCTCTTGGTTTTTTGTAATTAACTCGAGTTATATGACAGCTACAGATCTGATGCGTACAGAAACCGATTCAGAATATCAGTCGCGTTGTCTGTTGAGTCCAGAGCTCTGACCTCGGTCTGCTGCCCGATCTAGAATCACGAGACTATTTGTATTGTTCGAGTCATCTTGGGAGGTTTTCTCGGTTTTCTGTACTTAACTCAGGCTGTAGGGGGGCTATAGGGCTGGTAATCTCAGGAATCGATTCGGAGACATCAGGCGCGTCCGTCTGTCGAATCCAGAGCTCTGAACCCGGTCTGCTGCCCGAACTAGGTTCGCGAAACTATTCGTATTGTTCGAGTCATTCTGAGAGGTGCTGTCGGTTCTCTGCACTTAACTTGGGCTGCAGGGGGGCTGCAGGGCCGGTAATCACAGGAATCTATTCGGAGTCATAGACGCGTCCACTATTGCATTCAGAGTTCTGAACTCGGTCTGATACTCGAGCTAGGTTTGCCGAACTATTCGTATTGTTCGAGTCATCTTGAGAGGTGCTGTCGATTTACGCACGTAACTCGGGCTGTAGGAGAGATACAGAGCTCGTATAGAAGAGAATCCAACATCAGGGGCGTTCGGCTGTTGCATCGAAAGGTCTCAAATCGCTTCGGCTGAAAAACTATTCGTTCTCTGCAATTTTTTCGATATTATATATTGTCAGGAAGCTCTACGAGTCCCCCGGCGGTAAGAAAGGTTGACGGCTTACCGCCGGCGCCCAGTGTGCATGACTATCCGTGTGGACCTAGACACTAGTATGGCAACCTACCCTCTTTTTCGGTCACTCGGGCGGTGCCCCGAGAAGCCATGGCTGAAGACGCTTTGCAGCTAGAGACATGGTGGAGCGACCATGCGATTGTGCGGCTCGTACATCCGCAGGCTGGCCAGCGAGGGCAGCCAGGCGCCGTCCTCGCAGCAACACCCACTGGCGGTGTGGTGAGGACTCTCTGCAGCAGCAGCGCAGTACCTCGTAGAGCTCTTCGACATCGATGAGCTAGTGGAATTCCGCCGCGGGGTGGAGCTAGTTGGCCGACCCGACCAAAAGAGACAATGTTCCCGGAGAGCTCGCTGAGAGCTAGAGTGTTTAAGATTAGAAGCCAGACAGTGGTTGTGCCCGCCAGGAGCTCCTTTCCGTCGCTCCATGTTCCCCGCAGCGCCTCGCCCGGCCCGGCAGCTGGTCCGGGAGAGCTTCCGGCAAACTTCCACGCGTGCCTGCACGCGTGCAGGCACGCATGGAAGCGTTTCTGGCAGCGCATCAGCAGCGCGGCAGGGGGGCCTCCCAGAGCCCTCCAGGAAAGATTTCCCGTCCCCGAAGAGTCTCTTCGCTCTCCGGGTTTTGGACCAACTTCCGTCCCTGAAGGGTCTCTTCTCTCTCTGGGTTTTGGACGCTATCAGTACCTTGTATTGCCTTACGTCATCGATGAGCTAGAGAAATTCCGGCGCGGGGTGGAGCTGGTTGGCCCACCCGGCCGGGGCGGACAAAGTGGTGACTTTTGGTAGATTTTGCTAAAAATTGAAAGATATTTGATTATTTATTTTGGGAACGGAAATTTTTGCGCGTCGCATTGGCATATAAACTTCGTTTTTAAATCACCTGAGCTCTCCCGATGCAGTTTCTTAAGAGCTCACGTCCAGGAACGGAGCGAATATAAACATCAAAAAAATCGAAAATTAAGATTTTCGGGAAATCTTTATTTATGATTCTACTTCGATTCTGAGCACTGTGACCAGTGTGAGGAGCTCTACGAGGTTCCCGGCATTGACTAGGTTGACGGTTCATCGCCGGCGCCAGTGACAACTTTGGGTGGGTTTTGCTAAGATTTGCAATATATTTGACAATTTATTTTCAGAAACCAGTTTTTTCGCACCTGTGATTATTCTGCGTTTGCCAGTGAAATTCTCAGGTCCGTAGGTGCAGTATTATTATGAAAACGCTTGACGGATACGACGTTGAATAAAACCAGAAAGCGTGATTTTTAGAGTTTTTTGTTTCTTGCTCCAGAAACATTCTTCATCGCCGTGCAAGAAAAGAGCTCTACGAGGTTCCTGGTGGTAACTTGGTTGACGGTTCACCGCTGGTTCCAAGTAATATTAATCGTGCACTGTGTGACGGACCGACAGAAATGAGACCGGCTGAAATCGGCGCTCTCATCCTCCAGGAGGCCTCCAACTGCTAGCCGGCGGTGAACCGGAACCACGTTACCGCCAAGACCCTTGTAGAGCTCTGGAATGACGGAACAGCGCTTGGACGCAAAAAATGAATCTCAAGTGCGAGATATCACGATTCGCATCTTTGGCCCAACCCTCAATAGTGATGTACGTCGGAGAGAACGGCGGACGAGGGAGCTCCACCCTGCCCCGAAATTGCTCTAGCTAATCAATAACGAAGAGTTCTACGAGGTATACTTCTGAACACAGACACGTGAAAGATTGGCTTGAAAGTTATACTCCTCTGCACTCGTCGTGAAAGATTGGCCTGGAAGTTATACTCCTCTGCAGTCACCGATGTGCGAACGTCAAAGTACAAGCAAGAAAGAACACTAGTCGTGTAAGAATGACAGAACAACTGTACTGTCGGGCGCGATCCAACAACTGCCACCACAACAAGAGAGCGCCTGCGGCCTTGATGGGCACGAAGACGGAGCACTTGTCGCAGCTGTGCGACCGATGACCCCGCGCGCCCGCGGAGGCAGTACGATGCGCGGGTGTGTGACACCGGACCGCGCGATGCGGCTCGAGGAGTCTCCGACGGGCGAAGGCCGCGGGAGAGCGGGAGGTAGACTTCGCTTCCGTAACCTTGGTTACCGCCGGGAACTCGTAGTGCCAGTATGCTCCGATGTGTGCCCTGGTCCGCTCTCTGCTCCATCTTGAAGGCCTTTCGAAAGCTTTCCAGCCGCGAGTCCGATACCCCTTCGGTGTGGCGTTCCATTTCGCCGATGCCCAAGCATCAGCGCGCCGCCGACTTTACAGAAATGCGTGCTCTCAGTCTTCTTAGTGTGATGTCAAAATGGTACATTCGTGTTTGGTTATCCTCGCTGCGTCCCACCTGCGATCGACTACACCTGGGTGTATGCTCTACGGATTTGCTGGTGAGCGCAGGGTAGACGAGGTTACAGCGGTTGTCAAGAGGTTAGCTCAGCATGGTGTGGAGTGGGGCAAGTCCCAATCGTGCTGCTTTGCGTCCTTGGATGTACTACGTGCTTTCAACACCTGACGGTGAACAACCTCTCTGAATCCATGGATGCGTTATCGTTCCCCCCCGATCTGGCCTATGCTTTTAGAACCACAGAGTGAATGTGTTGCTGATTTCATGTTTCAGGATGTTGAAGTTATGGGAGTACCATGGGGCCGATGTGTGAAGACAGGTTCAGTTGAGGTCCCCATGGGCTGGATATGCGAGACTTTTGTGATGTGGAGCGACTTGTGTCACACGGATGAAGCAGGCGCATTGGTTTTTTCCCACGCCATCTGGGCGGACAATGTTATCCTGGGGGCTTCCTCGACTGATCAGCTTATTATGATGGTGCGTCAGATGTCCGTGCTTTTGTACCCCAGAGGGTATTCGTGGAAACCCAGCTCCCTGCAGTACATGCTCTGTGTGTTCCAGGACGCGCCTCAGGTGCCCATCCTGGTTGATTTCACGATTGGGGCCCCTTGTGGTGCCCAGATGCCGCCTCACGCTGCAGTTATGAAGAGGCGCCGTACCGCCCAGACGCCTACGATCATTATAAAGTTGCAGAGGGTGCAGCACATGTCGATCCTTGGTGTGATGATTGATTCTGTTATGCAGACACATGTTGATGTCCTCCATCGTATCAGTTGCGGGGAGCGGGCTTTTTGGCACGAGAAGCGTTACTACTGTTGTCGGGATATCCCGCTCATCCGCCGACTCAGACGGTACGACTGCAAAGTACGTGCCAAGATCCTTTTTCGAGCTGAGGGGATGACGTCGGATCAGAGTATTCTAACCGCGCTGCACAAATGTGAGGGTAAGCTCTTAGCTAAGATGATGTGGAGGAGGAAAGGGGCGGGCGAGGTTTGGACTACTTTTATGCAGCGTGTGTACCTTCATGCTAGACGGGCCTTGCACTCGGCTGGTCTGCCGAGTCTGCCGCAACTATTCCTGTATCGACAGTGGTCCTGGGCCAAAGATGTTTGTGCCACTGCCCAACGGATGTCGCTGTCGGTGCCGCTGCCCGACCCTGTGCTGTTTCAAGGGTCGCAGCTCGTGCCGCCACCGGTATCAGTTACAGCGGATTCCCAGTTATCCAACTACGGGTCCCAGGTGACCCCTGTGACGACAAACCGACGGGGGATGATTAGCCAGATGCGGGAAAGGGCCCAAAACGACGACGTATCGACCCCCCTGTGGCCTCGCAACAGACTCCACAGAGCCCCTATGTTCCCTTGGACAGCTCTTACGGTAACACTGCGTACAAACGACGACGGGTGCGGGGTGATCTGGGGCCTGAGACGTACCATCCTCACTCTCTCTCTCTCGCTTGTGCATGCTGCATGCTGTGTCGCCGTGGACCAAGGAGAGGGATGCTTTCATTCGCACTCTTGATTCGAAGGAAGCCCGTGTGCTTACCAGGCGCCGCGAGGGCGGCCGTCCTGCAGGCTTCCCTCCATGGTCGCTACCGTTCGAGACGGTGGGAGGCCCTTATTGGTATGCTAACTTGACCTGGGACGAGGACGGGTGGAGATATTTTGTCCGTACACTGCTGCGTATGTGGGGCCTGCCGCGCGTGCTCCAATACTGTGTCCTCAGAGATCCCAAAGGGCCCTACAGGATGGAGGCGGAGGACCTTACGGTGGAGGAGAAGCGTAGGAAGGAGGAGGCGGAAAAGGAGAAGGCTACAAAACGTATTGCACTGAACGAACAGCGTCAGTCTTGGTGGGACTTTGGGTCCAAGGGTTTACCTACTGAAATCTCGGGGGACTCTCTGGTGATCTGTAACTGGATGAACGGTCTATTTAGATGTACTACTGACGTGTATTCGACGACGGTATCTGCTATTCAGGACTTACTTTATTCTATGTCTGTGGAGATGCCCATACACATTCGGGCCCCCTCACGGGGATGTGATATGATGAAATGGATTTATCGGGAAGAGAACACGAGAGCTGATGAACAGACTTGGATGGCTCGCAGGGGCCAGGACCACTTGACAATCGATGACAGGTTATTTACAATGAATGCTTCGAGCGTGCTCGGTGTGAGGGGCTTCTTCGACGGAGGCCGCTCCTCTGAGGGTTGCGGCGGCGGCTGGGTCCTCGATCTGTACATTCTCCCATCGCTTCCCTCTCATCTCAATCATCTTACTAATCTTGATGGCGCCGCCTCCCCGAGTGGCTACTGGTGGTGCGATGTCGCCTCTGAAGCCCTCTGTCTCCCGCCCTCGTGTACAGTGACCCAGGCTGAACTTCTTGCTGCGAAGCACTTACTCAATGGTGTGGTGGCGGTCCTGCAGGCGCTTGGCCTGTTGCCCCCCTTCTGCGTTAGGCTGTTACTCGAGCGGGCCTGAACTCAGGCCTGTGGCTCTGCGCAGAGCAAAAACCAAGGTTGACGGTTTGCCGCGGGCTCCAGTTCAAATTCGTTGGAGCTCTAGTATTTCATCTTCCCATATTCGATCGCATTCCCCCTCGACATCTCAATCTCGGGCCGATCGGGTACATATTACCACCAAAAAGCATCGCGACGGGATCGGCTGATGAGTGTCATCTCGCCAGGTGCTGTCGGTTTACTGAACTTAACTCGAGCTGTAGAGCAGCTACAGAGCTGGCAGGCACGCCTAGTCTATATAGAATCACCAGGCGCGTTAGTCTCAAGTATCTAGATACCCGGACTCAGTCTGCTGCCAGAGCTGGGCGCCAAAACCTATCATCTTTTTGTTGTTATTTTATTATATATATATATATTTATGTATATATTTTATATACATTATTTTTAATTTAAAAATTATAGTATCCTCCCTTCCTCTCCTTCTTCTTTCCCCCCTCTTTCTTCTTTCTTTTTTCTTGCCAACCAGAGTGGTGATGCCTTTCCTGATGCACCTCGAGCTGCAGATGAGCTAGAGATCTGTTCGGCACAGCAATCGAAAGACAATCAGCAGAAGCGCTAGTCTCCAGCATCTAGATGCCCAAAATCGGTCTGCCACCATGGTTGGATCCGAACAACTAGTCGTACCCTGTTTTGTTTTTCCTTTGGATGACGATGAGTTTCTTGATGCAACTCGAGCTGCATATGAGCTACAGAGGAGCTGTTTGGCACGGCAACCGAAAGACAATCATCAGGGTCGCTACTCCCCGAACTCGGTCTGCTACCAGAGCTGGGTTCGAAAAACTAATCGTACTCTGCTAATTTTCCAGAGATGATGTTGAGCTTATGGATGCAACTCGAGCTGCTGATGAGCTCCAGAGCTGTTGCGCACAGCAATCGAAATAACATCATCAGACGCGCTAGTCTCGAGTACCCAGATGCCCGAAATCGGTCTGTTACCAGAGCTGGATTCGAAAACTCTGCTAATTTTTTCTAGATGTTATGATGTCTTTCTTCAGATGACTCGTCCTTCTTCATCTGCTTCTTTTCCTCTGTCCCCTCCTGCTCCTTCCCTTCCATCTTTTCCTCGTCTTTCTTCTCTTCATCATCATGATCGCCCCTCTTCTCTCCCTCTCCACCCTTCCCCCTCCTGCTCGTCATTCCCCTCTTCGTCCTCCCTATCCTTCTCCTCCGCCTGCTCCTTTTTCCGCCCCCTCTCTTCCTCGGCCTCCTCCATCTCCTTCTTCTCCCCACTCCTTCCATGAAACCGCGCCCTCGCGTGCGCGGGATGCGAGATTGGCGCGCCCGCATTCCGCGAGGAAGCCCCGCGAGTTCCAGGCGGTAACCAAGGTTGACGGTTTACCGCCGGCCCCCAGTGGAACATGCGTGCAAATGTACTCACTCACGCGGCCCGCTGTGGGCCACCAGTGTATCGGGACAGAATAGGGCCATGCGCCCCACAGCTTGATCAGGTGTTTCGCGCGTGGTGCCATCAGAGCTGGATTCGATGGTGGTGTCTCTTGCGACAATGTGGGAGTCGGATGCTGGATAGATGTTGGACGTGTATAAGAGTCTCGAGGCAACGGCTCCGTCGCGAGATTCTTTGGACGGAGGTGTATAGTGCGGCCTTCTCGATTGATCCAACTTCGACGGTGACTGATGCCGAGATCTCGGCCGTTCAACATGCGATTATTGTCTTGCCGCGGGTTGTTCATGCGTATTCCGGACTTGAGATGATGTGATAGGTGATTGTTGCTCTCTCGTGCCATGCTTGTCTGTGTGTCGTGGGTGCGCGCTTGATTTCACATCCTCATAGAATTTTAGGCTTTCGCCTTCCTGATCGGTCGGCTCCCAGTTGGTCCATCCAGTCTGGACAATTTGGAAAGCTTGGGTCTTGGGAGACGGTTGTGAGATTGGATCGCTTCCTCTTCCGTGAATTCAGAGTTTTTCTTCCGTGCATTCGATCATCGCGCGTTCCATCGTGCAATTCTCAGGGCTGTAGCTGCAGCGCAGCTCTCGCAAATTAGCAGGAACGTAACTATCATAAGTCATTTTGTCCAGATGATAACGGTTTTCCGAACTTAATTCATGCAGGAAACAAGCTACACATACCTAGTATTCGCTGCACTTGTAGTAGGTTATTGCGCGGCGGGCTGCCGGATTTTCAGGTCTGTAGTATTACTATCAAAACACTTACCGAAATCAACTTCGTATAGAAACTGAATCAATACATTTCTTGAGTAGCTTGCCTGTCGTATTCCGAGCACTTTGCGTGTCTAGAGCTCTACGATGGCCCGGAGGTAACCTGGTTGACGGTTTATCGCCAGCACCCCTTGCATTTCCGTTGTTTTTGGGGTGTTTGTCGTTGCTGTTCTTCCCCTCCTCTGTCCCCCCTCTCCCTCCCCCTTCCTCTCCTCCTCCTTCTTTCCGTCCTTCGTTCTCGCTCCTGTCTTGTCTTGGCTTTATTGTTGTAGGTCGTTTCGATTTTCTCGCTCCCGCCAGGCTGGCATGGTCCAACTGGCAGTCGAGAAACTTTATTTTTCAAAGGATTTTGTCCTGCGCCCTGCGTCCAAGCGACGCACTGCAGGTCGATATCCTGTCGTGCAATTGGTGAATCGTTGTTGCGTTCCCGAGGCTGGCAAACAAATGCAACGACAATTCTAGAGCAAAAACATGAGAATGTACGTGAAAAGTAAGAAATAGAAACAAATAGTGGAACATACTTTCCTCCTCTGCCCATTAAGGGGATCGACGTGCAGGGGCCCGCTTCATGGCGTTGCGCGCGTTGGAGTGCGGGCGCACAAAGCCAGTCAGCGCTGGAAGCCCAGGATTCAACAGCTGGTTCTTGGGGCTGCTGGTAAAACAATCCCACGGGTCCGAGCGACGCGGCGCGAGCACCGCGGCGCAAAGGGGGTGCAATGCGGGCGACTTTCCATCTGGGCGCAGAATGTAAGGAGAGGTCGAGGGCGGGAGGTCCGAAGGGGGCGTGAAAGGCTGCACTTGCAGGGGGGATTAGAGAGCAGATCGTTCGGCGCGGTGACGGAAGATATTCGCGTCGTGGAATTCGCGGTGGAAGCCCGGCGCGCAAGCACGCGAGACTTCCCCACCCGAGAGCCCGAACTTGCCAAATATGCTCAGAAAAAAGGTGCGCGGTGCCTCCCCTTGGCGGGGTCATTGCGCGCGCGAACATTAGAAGCGCCATTGCGTGAACCGCAGGGTCGAGCCTTGCCAGGGGAGGGGGAGTTTGAGGTTGGAGAGGGTAATGAGGAGGTGTTGGCCGTGCCGCGTCTGACATGTCAGGCACAAGTGCATGGTATATTTATGATAGCAACCGTTCGGTTGCTCAGTCGTTTGATTGCGTGCGTGATTGCTGCATTGAGTCGCTGGCGATCGTTGATGCCCCGGTGGCCGTCCTCGTCGCTCTTTTGTTGAGTAGGGCGTGATCGCCTTCTCCTTTGATCCGTATTTGCCATCGTGTAATTCATCCACGTTGTTACAATCTTCCCGTCAGAGTCCTCATCTCAGGAACTCCACGCATTTGCTAGAGAGCGAGGGAGAGAGAGAGAGCAATATATATATATATATATATATAGAGAGAGAGAGAGAGAGAGAGAGAGAGAGAGAGAGAGAGAAAAAAAAGAGAAAGAGAGAGAGAGAGAGAGAGAGACAGAGAGAGAGAGAGAGACAGAGAGAGAGAGAGAGAAAACAAAAAAACATATAACCTTAATTACTGTAACTAGCTGTTCGGCGCCACCCTCAAGCGTGACGCGAGTTACAGTGACATGTTGCATGGTGGCCAGAAATCGTGGTGTGACATTGCAGTTTGGGCCCCAGAGAGTCTGCATGGGGGATCGAGCCCGGGTCGTCGGCTGGCCCAGTTGACCGTGCTACGGCGGCCTTTGCCAGAACTATAATAGCCAGAGCCAGCTTGTCCACGAAAAGGACGACGCGGCGCCCCCGCAGGGTCCCCGAGCGCAGGAGGTGACGGAGGGCGAACTCCAGAGCGCCCTCCTCGGATACCATAATGCTCTCACCCTGCGTGCGCACCCGGCTCGAGTGGACCGCCTTCCAGTCGGGCTCCTCAAGGATCTCCTCGGGGACCTCGGTGACGCCAGGGGGCCCAGCCAGATCGTTCAAAGAGTTCTCAAAGCGATAGATGCCCCGCAGATCTCGAATATCCCCTGAAACTCTTGATCACCCAGAGCGTGCTGACGATCATGGAACGCCTCGTTGAACCTGCACCTGACCTTCTCAGCGAGGCGCTCAATGTCCGCGGGGTCGTGGACGGCCGAGGCGGCCGCCTCGCGCCGCGGCGCTGGCTCGCCAGAGGCTGGCCCCGCATGCTTCGGTGACAGACCTGAGGCGCGGCAGCTGAGCTTCCTGGATGCGGCGGCTCTCGCCGACACCGCGGCCAAGCGCTACCTGCCTCCAGCGCAGCGGCTAGTTGTCTGGTGCCGCTGGATGAGCCTGGAGTGGTCGACGGCCCAGGAGCTCGACGTTATCTTGAAGGCCTTCCTGGCATACCTGGCCTTAGACGGCTTCGTCGCGGCCGCGGGGCGGGTCGCGGCGGCTGCGGTGCGGCACCTACTACTACCTGCTCTGGAGTCCTCGTGCGGCTCGCCGCTGAGGGCGTGCAAAGCTCTGGACGGCTGGAAGAAGTTGAAGCCGGCCCGTATGTGCCTGCCGATCCCTCGTCCCGCGGCGATGGTGATCGTGGGCGTCATGATCTCGCTCAGCCAGCTCCCTTTCCCATTGTTCGTGATCCTTTCTTTCGCGGGTACCTGTGCCCCTCGGAGGCCTTTCGCTTGTGAGGCGTCTCTTTCGTGGTTCCCGACCCGCTGGCGGGGAAGCTGCGCGGCCAGCGGGGCCTGGTGCCCAAACCATGCGAGGACTGGCGTCCAGGGAAGATGGGCATCACCGATGAGAGCGTGGCATTGGACCAGGCTGCGCGGTCGTCGCTGTGGGTGGCGCTGAAGCTCGTCAGTCCTGGTTGCATGGCGCTGCGGGACTTCGACGCGCCCGAGGTCCGCGACGCCTTCAACCAGGCGGCCGGGCACTTGGGGCTGGAGACGCAGCCGTCGCTGTCCGTCCTTCGCCACAGTGCGGCCAGCGACGACCTGCTGGCGGCTCGGCGGTCCTTGGCAGAGGTGAAGAGACCGCGGGGGGTGGGTCACCGATTGCTGCGGCGGTATGCGAAGAGAACCAAGCTGCCGCAGGCAGGATATCCACCGTCTGCACCGCGACGTGATGGCGTTCGGCCAGCTGGTGGGCGCGAGCCTTGTCGAGTTGATCGATGCGGCGTCCTTCTGCAGGGCATTCCCATGGCCAGTGCCGGTGAGGCAGGGCGCCTTATCTCGCGGCCCCGTGCAACCACTTCTGAACGCCAGGTGGACGTCTATCTGACACGCCAGCTTGTTGTTGCCTTGGTCGCTGCTCGTTTGCGGCTTCGCTCGACCTTCATAGGCTTTGGCGCGGCCTCGTGGTCGATTGTTCGGCGCCTGTGGTCATTCGGCTATGCTGCCATATTCTGTCATCCCAGTCAGCATCAAGGTCTGACTGGTCTAGACCCGCAGTGCGCCAGAGGATCTTGTGGTTGCTTCGGGGTTCCCTGGTCCTTGGGATGTGGGCCGCTCCTGCCTTGGGTCCTGAGCCCCCTTCGCCTCTCTCTCGGGGGTCCTGGATTGCGCTCGCCACTGTGATCCTCGGTCGCCATCGCCGAAGGGTCCCCATGTTAGTTGAGTGTCCTTGCGGCTCCGCTCAGTCGGCTCCTTCCTCTTTCAGACATGTGGGTGGTCGTTCGCAACTCAAACTGTCGAAGTATTTTGTTGCCAGTACGGTGGCCTGCATCCTCGGCCTACAAATATTTGGGTCTGGGCTGTCTGGCTGCCCTCCCTCAGCGTTCAGCTTCAGTGTACGGGTCACTTTGGGAGATGCTCTGGCCGCCGCTTGTTTCACGCCAACACCTGCGCTAGACGATCGCGGCAAGCCTCGGGCCCTCAGTGTGAATGCGTATCTTCGCCAGGCTTGTCAAAAGTGCCGCCGCCGGTCTGCGTGAAGCGAAGATGGATAGACTTGCTCCTAACGTAAATGCTGGTTAATGCTGGTCGTAGATGTGCCAGGTACATATCTCTCCAGTTTGGCTGCTGCACTGTCAACCTTGTGGCGCCCCGTATGCCGGCGAGACGATTGCTGTCGGCCTCAGTGAGCAAATGCGTTCTCTGGCCTGCGGTGTGGAAGAAAATCATATTACTGCTTGCTGGGTGTTTTGATCGTTGTATTTTTTGCGGGCCGCAACCACTGTGGCTCAGGTCTCCCTCCCTCCCTCCCCTTCTCGCCTCTTTACGTATCTCTCGACTGGCTGCTGCGCCATCAGCCTCGTGGCGCCGCGTCAGCTTTCGAGACGCTCGCCGTCCGCCCCAGTCAGCAAATACGTTCTCTGGTCTGCATAATGGAAGAAGGTCACCGTCATCATCACCACCACCACCACCACCACCACCACCATCATCATCATCATCATCATCATCATCATCATCATCATCATCATCATCATCATCATCATCATCATCATCATCATCATCAGCATCAGCATCAGCATCAGCATCAGCATCAGCATCATCATCATCATTATCATCATTATCGCGTTCGCCATGGCGATCATCTTCATCACGGTCGGACCGATGTATCAGATCGAGGTCGGGTCGGGGAGGATACCCTGATTTCTTTTGTTTTTGTTTGATCTTCTCGTGTGTCCTTGGGGAGGGTACCTTCGAGTGTCCCACACTTTGGCCAGCGGAAAGGTCTGGCCGTGTCGACACCAGCATCATCACCATCACCATCGTCGTCCTCGGGACGAGGACCTCCGCCGCTGTCCGCGCGCTGCTGCCCGCGGCTCTGGCCGTCCCGGCAAGGCAGGGAGGCGGCTGCCCCCCAGAGGCCGCGGCTGACGGCGGCCGCCCGCGGTGCCTCGGGGGATGGGCCTCCTCCTCCGTCTTCTTCCCTCCTGCCTCCTTGCTCCCCCGACTTCCTCCTCCTCCGCCTCCTCCTCTTCCCTCCTCCCCACTCCTCGTCCTCCTTCCTCCTCCCTGCTCCTCCTCTTCCTTCCTCCTCGTCCTCCTCCTCCTCCTCCTCCTCCTCCTCCGCTTCCCTCCCTCCTTCTCCTGCTGCTCGTCCTCTTCCTCCCTCCCTCCTGCTCCTGTTCCCTTTTACTCCTCCTCTTCCCTCCCGCCGTGCTCTTTAGTGCCGGGTGGGCCGCCGCCGAAACCCACCCGCAGAAGACGGGCCGCCGCCGAGGCTTCCCATGCTCGCGTCGTGAAAAAATGACGGGAGGTTTACTCCCTAGTAGTGTTTCGCTGCTGGGTTCCATCCGTGTCCCTCCGCTCCTCGTCCCCTCCCTTCGTGCCTCCTCTCCACTTCCCCTTTCGCTCCTCGTTTCGGCCCGCCTTGCCTCACCTCTAGGCTGTGGATGTGGCTGAATAGAAATATTGCTCACGTGCCTTCTGGACGCACGGCGTTTTCTTCTTCTTCGTCTTCTAGCGGGCTCTAGTAGTGATTAGAAAGGACCACAGGAGAGTCCCACAGGGGGGACGGGGAGCCTGAGGAAGCCTGGTCACGCAGCCCCGAGGTCGCCCGATCCGGCAGCCGTTTCGCTTCGAACATCTTCCCGAGGTGTCCAGGAATCGTGCTCTCGCCTCCATGCCGGCTACATTTTCGGTCCAGGCGGCCACGATCCCTGGTAAGACGCGCGGTAACGTGCACATGGCCGTGCGCTCGCCCCTGTCCCCTATAGCCGACCTCCTACTCTGCGACACGCCTCTTCGCTTTTGCTGCTATGGGGGTGCCTTGCTGGGGAAATCGTCGTTCTCGGCCTCTGGGTGCTCTCGCCGGGCCACGGGGCCCTCAAGAACGACTCAGGATGGAAAGCCGGCCCTGGGGCAGGGCCCAAGACTCGAGACCTCCGGGCGCCGCGCTCTTCGAGCAGAAGCAAGAACTGCATGAACACCCACTTCCTGAGATCCTCGTCGATTTCTGGGATCGGCTTTGGGCCTCCCTGGCGCGCTCGGCGCGCCCGGGAGTGGGCGTTCATGTGCCGATCCAACAAGTTCGTGCGGACCTCCGAACGTTCGTTTGTGCCGTTTTTCTGTTCCTTTATCCTGGAGGGCATATCCAGACCGCCCAGGCGGGGTTGGAGCACGTAGATGGGGTCTGTGGACCTCGCCGCATCGCCGATGCATCGGCGATGCGGCGCGATCCTCTGACCCCATTTTCGCGGACCGGAGCCCATCTGGGAGGCCTCCCGACACCCAGGTGGCTCGGTCTGCGGGCCAGGCTTGAAAGTTCAGGGCGTGGGGAGCCGAACGCGGTTGTTGGCCCGCCAGCGTCAGGGGCGGGCGGCCAGGCCAGGCCGCCCCGCACTGGTAGTGTTTGTCGCCCTCGACGAAGGGCCAGGATGCTCGGCACAGGGACACCTCGTGCAACGCTTGGACCTCCTCGTCCTTCTCGTCCCGGAGGCGACGGCAGGGGCAGGCGTCGATCTCCGCGGTGCCTCACGCAGAGGTCCGAGGTTTTTTGTCGTTGTTTGAAAGACTCCGTCAAGGCTTTCCAGTCTTGGGGTGCTTTCCAGCAGCCGCGGCTCGCCGAGGGCACTCCAGGGATCTCCGAATCGCTCCGAGCCACTGGAGATCCGACTCATGGCCCGGAAACCACCGATCTTGCCCATGGGGGGACTAGTGCGCGCAGTCGCCCGCGGGACTCGTTGAAGACATGGGGATCGGAGCCTCTGGAGACCTATGATGCCCCCCCTTGGACTATCCGCTTCTGTTGTATCCCCTGATCCTCCTTGTTGTTTTCTTCATTCTCGTCTTTCCCCTCCTCCTCCTCCTCCTCCTCCTCCTCCTCCTCCTCCTCCTCCTCCTCCTTGTCCTCCTCCTCGTGGTTTTTTGCCTCGTTTTCCTCCTCCTCCTCCTCCTCCTCCTCCTCGTCCCCTCCTCTCCT
>CAUYUJ010018561.1:42084-154584 GCA_963575745.1 Prorocentrum cordatum
GATCAAGAGGACGAGGAAGAGGAGCAATGATGAGAAGGAACAGGAGCAGGCGGAAAAGGATGAGGAAATTGATGCGATGAGGATGGGGATCAGGATAAGGATGAGGATGAGTAGCAGGAGGAGAAGGAGGAGGAGGAGGGGGAGGAGGAGGAGGAGGAGGAGGAGGAGGAGGAGGAGGAGGAGGAGTAGCCATTTTGGCTCAAGGAGGAGCTCAAGGGACGCGAGCGTCCGGCCGGCCGGCCGGCTGGCCCGCCCGTAGGCCCCTTTCTCGTAATCATTTTGGCCTCGCGATTCTCGCCGATCCGAGGCCGCCTCTGCACTGCTTCTCGCTGGGGTCGCCGCGCCAGCGGGCGACGGCGGCGGCAGGTGCCGCGCAGTCCAGGCCGCCTTGAGCGGGATATCAGGCTGACATCTGTGCATATTCATTTGCTATAGGCGGCCGGGCTGAGATGGCATGGCAGACGGTGCAAGGACGCCGAAGGCGCGGCGGCAAAGGTGGCTTCGGACAGGACTCCTTGGCGTTGGAGCTGCTGGAGTCGCTCTTCCGCCATCGTGGTCGCGGCGGCGGCGGCGCCGGCGGCGGCGGCGGCGGACCGCGGGACTCCGGCCGGGCGCCACAGCGCGGGGCCCGCAATGGCACTGCCAGGGCTGCAACGGCCTACCCAACGACGCCTCCCGCGCCTCCTGCCGGCGGTGCGGCGCAGCACGCCCGGCAGGCGTGCGGCCGAGTGGCCCGGAAGGCTGCTCCGCCCCAGGCGCCCCAGACGCGGCTGGGAGAGCGGCTCGCAGGCCCCAGGCGGGCGCGAGCACGCGGGAGCAGGGCGTCGCGGCCGTGCCGCCCCGCGAATGGCCGGCGCGGCCGCCGGCGCCCGAGGAGCGCGCGGCAGCAGCCGCTGGGAAAACCGCGGCGCTGGGCGAGGCCGAGGAGGTCCTGCGCGCTGCTGGCCTCGGAGCAGAGGCGGACGCGCTCCGGGGGCCGGCCAAGCGCCTGGCCAAGGAGGCTGCGGCGGCGGACGCCAAGCCGGGAGCCCGCCTGGACTCCTGCATGGCGTTCGTCTCCCGAGCGGAGCGCCGCCTTGCAGCGGCGCGCGCGGACGCGGAGGCTGCGGAGGCGGCCTTTGCGGCCGCTCAGGCGCGTGTTGCGGAGCTGGACGAGGAGCTCCAGGAGGGCCAGAGGCGCCTGGAGGAGCTCCGGGTGGGCACTCCCGCAGACGGGCTCTCGCCAGATGTCCTGGCGGATGTGCGCACCGTGCTGGATGCCGTGGAGCGGCTGCCGATGGCCGGCCACGTCGGCAGTGGCCCCGGGCTACCAGCGGCGGCCCTGGAGGCCTGCGCAGCGCTGCGGCGGCACTGCGGCGCGCTCCCAGACGGCCGCGGCCCACAGGAACGCCTCGACGGCCCGCTGGAGCCGCCGCCGGACGGCCCAGCGCAGGCGCCCCCTGGTCCTGGCGCCTGGGCCGCGGCGCTGGAGGAGGAGCAGGAGGAGGGGATGAACTTGAGCGAGGAGGAGGAGTTGATGGAGGAGCTGGACGGGGCCCAGGACGACGCCAAGGCCCTCGACGTTGCCAGGCGCCTGCAGCGGTCCCGGAAGCTCGGCGTCTTGGGCGGGGTCTGCAAGAACAAGGGCCGGCGGAGGTGAAGATCCCTCCCTTCCTCCGCCTCGGACCCCTGCTCCGACCCGCAGGTCGCGGTCGGCTGCCGGGGCGCGGTCGGCTGCCTTCGCGCCGCCTGCGGCCGCGGCGGCCCTCGTGGAGCCCGGCTCCGAGGGCGCCGGCTGGAGAAAAACTGGCGTCAGGACGAGGCGTCGCGCCGCCTGCTGCCGCTGCGGCCCTCCGGGAGCCCGGCTCCGAGGGCGCCGGCCGAAGAAAAACTGGCGTCAGGACGAGGGCGGCTACCCTCGCACCGCCTGCTGCCGCTGCGGCCCTCCTGGAGCCTGGCTCCGAGGGCGCCGGCCGAAGAAAAACTGGCGTCAGGGCGAGGCGTGCTGCCGTCGCGCCGCCTGCTGCCGCTGCGGCCCTCCTGGAGCCCGGCTCCGAGGGCGCCGGCCGAAGAAGAAAAACTGGCGTCGGGACGAGGCTGGCTGCCCCCACGCCGCCTGCTGCCGCTGCGGCCCTCCAGGGGCTCGGCTCCGAGGGCGCCGGCCGAAGAAGAACTGGCGTCAGGACGAGGGCGGCTACCCTCGCACCGCCTGCTGCCGCTGCGGCCCTCCTGGAGCCTGGCTCCGAGGGCGCCGGCCGAAGAAAAACTGGCGTCAGGGCGAGGCGTGCTGCCGTCGCGCCGCCTGCTGCCGCTGCGGCCCTCCTGGAGCCCGGCTCCGAGGGCGCCGGCCGAAGAAGAAAAACTGGCGTCGGGACGAGGCTGGCTGCCCCCACGCCGCCTGCTGCCGCTGCGGCCCTCCAGGGGCTCGGCTCCGAGGGCGCCGGCCGAAGAAGAACTGGCGTCAGGACGAGGCTGGCTGCCCCATGCGCCGCCTGCTGCCGCTGCGGCCCTCCTGGAGCCCGGCTCCGAGGGCGCCGGCCGAGGAAAAACAAACGCCATGTGGAGGTCGGCTACACTCGCGCCGCCTGCTGCCGCTGCGGCCCTCCTGGGGCCCGGCTCCGAGGGCGCCGGCCGAAGAAAAACTGGCGTCAGGACGAGGCTGGCTGCCCCCACGCCGCCTGCTGCCGCTGCGGCCCTCCTGGAGCCTGGCTCCGAGGGCGCCGGCCGAGGAAAAACTGGCGTCAGGACGAGGCGTGCTGCCCTCGCGCCGCCTGCTGCCGCTGCGGCCCTCCTGGGGCCTGGCTCCGAGGGCGCACGAGACGGTCCTGGGCGGCGCTGGGAGGCGCGGCTTGCCAGCGGCGCGGGCGCTGGGAGGCGCGGATTGTTGGCCGCGCAGGCGCTGGGAGGCGCGGATTGCTGCCCGCGGAGGCGCTGGGAGGCGCAGCTTGCCAGCAGCGGCGCTGGGAGGCGCGGATTGCTGGCCGCGGAGGCGCTGGGAGGCGCAGATTGCCGGCAGCAGGGGCGCTGGGAGGCGCAGATTGCCGGCAGCAGGGCGCCGGGTGACCTGGCAATGCGGCTGGGCAGGGGTCCGCGTCGGGGAGGCGCGCCGCCCGGGCCCTACGTGCCCTGCGTGCCGGACAGACACGGAACCCCACCGCGCCGAGCAAGGGGAAAGGTGCGCGGTGTGCGACGGAGCCGGAGCCGGCGGCTGGCTACACTACTGCCCTGGCTGCGACTCCCTCTTCTGCCGGCGCTGCGCGCTGGACGCTCCTCCGCCGCCCGCGCCGGCCCCCCCAGAGGCCGCGGCGGCGAGCGCTCTTGCACAGGCGCCTGCTGCTGGCCCAGCCCCTGGAGGCCCGCTGGCGCAGCCCCCGCCGGAAGACGCGCCAGCGGCAGGCGCGGCCCCTGCTGCTTTCGCCCTCCAGGACCTCGCGGCCGCCTGCTGGGCGGGGTTCGACGACTGCGACCTCTTGGAGGAGTTCGCGCTGGACTGCCCCACGCTGCGGGTCGTCCCCGGGCGGGCCCGGGCAGCGGCCGCGCAGGCGACCGAGGAGCTCTGCAACTCGCTCCTCCGGGCTTCGGCTGGGAGCGTGGAGGCGGAACGAGCCTGGAAACTCCTCGCGCTGCGGGAGCGCCTGCTCTTCGCCGCCCCCCTCCGGCTCGGGGCGAACAGCCGGCGGCGCCGCGCAGAAGCAGAGACTTTGGACCGCGCGCAGCTCGTGCGCGAGCGCTGCTCCTCGCTGCTCCGGGGCGGCTGGGAAGAGCTCCTGGCGACGGCCAGAGGCGCGGCCCGAGCTCTGGCCATGGCGCGCCGGCGGGCGGGCGGCGCCGCCCGGGGCGAGCGCTCCCTAGCAGACGAGGTGGTGCGGAAAGCCATGGCCGAGGAGTACGGCCGAACTGCCGCCCTGCTCTCCAGCCCAGGCCTCGCCCCGCTCACCGCCGAAACAGCGGACCAGCTCCAGGTGCTCCTCCAGCCGCGCCCCGCCGCCGCACTGCCACCTGCGGCGGCGCCGCCTGCCGGGCTGCCGGGCCACCGCCGCTTTCCTACGGGGCCCTGAGGAAGGCGCTGAAGAGGAGCCCCCGGGGCAGTGGGGCCGCCGCTGGCGGCGGGCGCTTCGAGCACTGGCGGGTCGTGCTCGCCGAGCCCACCGCGCTGGCCGCCTTCTGCAGAGTCTGCGACAGGATCGCAGAGGGACGGGTGCCCGAGAGCACCGCGGCGGCACTGGCACTCGCAAAGCTCGCGCCGCTGCGCAAGCCAGGCGGCGGGGTTCGGCCCATCGCCGCGCCGAACATTTTGCGGCGGCTGGTGGGCCGGGCGCTGGTGACGCCCCGCAAGCACGAGCTGGCTGAGGCGCTGGGGAGGCAACAGTTCGCCGTGGGCACGGCTGCGGGCACAGAGCTCTTGGCGCACACGGCGCGGGCGCTGGCGGAAGCAGACCCCAGCTTGGTGGTGATCGCGCTCGACGCCAAGAACGCGTACTGCTCCGCCAACAGGGAGGCCTGCCTGCGGGAGCTGGAGGCGGCAGCACCGGAGCTGCTGCCCTACGCAAACCCTTTCTGCCGCCGAGAGTCCCAGTACTACTTCTGGGACGCGGCGGGCGTCTGCCACCGCTTGCGCGCAACTGGCGGGGTGGACCAGGGAGACCCGCTGGCGCCGCTGCTCTTTGCCTGCGGGATGCGGCCCCGCCTGCGCGCCCTGGAGCAAGCCCTGCGAGCGGCCGCGGAGCGGAGGGGGCTGGACCCAGGCGCCGTGCGCGTCCTCGCCTACTTGGACGACGTCGTCGTGCTGGCGCCGGCGGCGCTCGCGGGCGACGTGCAGGCGGCGGCGCAGACGGCTCTGGCTGACTTCGGCTTGGCGCTGGAGCCGCGAAAAACACAGGCCTGGTCCGCGGGCGCGGCCTACCCTCCTGGCATGGAGGACCAATGGTGCGCGGAGGGCCTGACCCTTGTGGGCGTGCCGCTCGGGGCCCCTCTGCCCGCGGGGGGCTTGCCCGACGAGAGCGACGGGCGCCGCGTCGACCTGGGCTCGGCGGACTACGCGAAGGCGCGCTGCGCGGAGACGGCGGGGCGGGCGGCGGAGCTCCTCGCCAAGCTCGCGGCCCTCCCGACTACGGCCTCGCCGCACTTGCCGGCGGCGCAAACCGCGGGCCTCCTACTGCGGCACTGCGGGACCAGCAAACTGACACACTTGCTGCGCACGAGCCCACCGGCTGCTTCGGAGACCGCGGCCGCGGCCTACGACGAGGCCCTGCTTGCGGCCTACGAGGAGCACGCGGAGCTCGACCCGCTGACGGCGCCACAGCGGGCGCAGTGCCAGCTGCCCCTGCGGACCGGCGGGCGCGGCCTTCGCAGCCAACAGCAGCTGGCGCCGGCAGCTTGGGCCGCTTCCTGGGCACAGAGCCTGAGCGGGGTTCGGGAGCGCACCGGCCTCGCCTGCCTGGCTGACCTGGAGACCAGCGGGCTCCCGCTCGCGGGCGCTTGCCGCGACGCGCTGGCCGGGCTCGCGCAGCTGGCGCCGCCGCCGCCTCGCCCCGGCGCGGAGCCGGCCGAGCTGCCCACCTGGCAAGAGCTGGCCGCGACGCCTGCCCGAAGGCTTCAGAAAACCCTCACCGCAAGGATTGACCACAAAAATCAGACTTCCTTGCTGAGGGCGCTGGAGCTGAAGGAAAAGGGCGCTCCTGCGCTCTTGCGGCGGGCCTCACGCCTCCGGGTGGCAGACAGCCTCGCCTGGGCGGCCCCCCGAGCGACTGGACGACGCGGACTACAGGGCCACCGCCCGCGCCCTCCTCGGGCAGGACGCGGCGCCGCCTGGGGCGACCTGCTGCAACCGCGCCAGAACGGGCGAGCGGGCAGGCCAGCGCTGCGGCGAGGCGCTCTGCAGGAAGGCCCGCCACGCTTGGCGCTGCTCCCGGGGCGGGGGCCTGAAGGCGCGCAGCAGCGACCTGGAGCGAGCTTGGCAGCGCATCCACGCGGAGTGCGGCCACCTCGCCTCCCGCCAGGTCCACGTCCCGGCCTGGGACCGCTGGGCTTGGCGCTGCGCCGGGTGCGACGCCCGCGGGGCCGCGTCGGCGCGACCGGGCGACGCCTGCAGCTGCGGCCACGCCCTGGCTGCCGAGCGCGAGGAGGCCATCCTCGACCTCGAGGTGCAGCGGCCCGGGCAGCCGCGCACCTTCTTCGACGTCACGGTCCGGTATAGCGTGCTGGCCGACGTCGACGCCCTGCGGGCCGCCGCTGGCCGCGACGGCTCCGTGAACGCCGCCGCGGAGGCGGACAAGCGCCGCCGCTACCCGGCGAGGCAGGCGCCCTGGCGGATGGTGCCCCTGGCTCAGGAGACCGCCGGCCGGCGCGGCCAGGCGGCCCTCAAGCACCTCCGCGGCCTCGCCCGGGAGCAGGCGGCGCTGCTGGCGGCGGGCGACGAGGCCGAGGCGGAGGTCCTGGCCGGACAGCTGGTGGCCCGGTGGGGGCGGGAGCTCAGCGTAGCTCTCCACCGGGCCACAGCCCGACAGCTGCGCTCCGCCCTGGGCGCGGACGGCGCCGGGCGGGCAGCTGAACTGCGGGCCGCCGCGGCGGCCTAGCCGGGCGGCTGCTGGTGCTCGCGTTGCTCTACCAGGTCGTGGCGTTCGGCTACGCGCTCAGGGTGTGCGTCGGGCGTGCGATAGACTCGCCGCGGCGCTTGCAGGAGGAGGAGGGCGAGGGGGAGGACGAGGAGGAGGACGAGGAGGAGGCGGAGGATCAGGAGGAGGATCAGGAGGACGAGGACGACGACGATGAGGGGGAGGACGGGGAAAAGGTGGAGGAGGCCTGCCTGCGCGCGTGAAGCGGGCAGGGCTGCGCAGCCTCCCCCCTCTGCTTCGATCTCGACTGTGCGCCGATGCAGCCCCAATCGACGCACATCCCGACTCGATCCGATCTTCCGATTCGATGCCGACTGCTCCTGGCAGACGAGGCCCCCGCAAGTGTGGGGCCTGCCAACGGCCCACCGCCCGCCTAATCCCCCTCCTCGCTGCTCATTCGTCCCTGCTCACTCCCCCCCTTCTACGGTCGGACCAGTTTGTAGCCTCGAGGTCGATTTGGGAAGGTTGCCCCAACCGTCTTCTTGTCTGTTTGATGTTCTTGTGCATCCTGGGGGAGACTACCCTCGAGTCTTCGTCAGTTTCGCTGGCGGAGGGTCTCATGTTCGTGTCCATCCGTACCCGACATCTCCTCCATGCCCACTCCTTCATCGTCCCTCTTGCGGTGGGAGGAGGGGTGACGATGGCATGCGGTCGAGAAGACGTGGCCCCTGTTGGAGGAGTGGATCCGGGGCCCCCTGAGGGCGGGACCAGGCTATCTTATATGGACCAAGCCCGTGCTAGCACGCGCGATTTCGTTGTTCTTTTGGCTGTGCTCGTAGGAAGACGTGAGAAGAGTTCTTCGAGCGTCAGCCTCGTTGGTGCAGTTCCGCCGAACCTGGAAATTGGGGCAAGAAAGTCTCGTGCACTGCTGCCGTATGAGGTGCTGTCGAAGGGGGGCCATATCTAAGCAGAGGTGGGCGGCCCATTCTCGGATGTGCCGAGTGCGCCCGCGGAGCACTGAGAGATGAGACGTGGGGCAACCAGTTCGGGACCATGACCGCGAACCGTGCCGCAGATACCCGGAGGCGTTGTGCGCTCGCCCTCTCCGCTGATCAAGCAGGTGTCCTGCTGGGTGGTTGGTGGAGGCCCGAGTCCCTCCTCGCAGCCCTCCGCCGCGAGGCACGGGGTGGCTGCGATGCGGGGTGGGGCAGTTGTGCGGCCCTTCGTGGGAGCCTCAGAGGAACCCATGATCCCCTGAGTTTTTTTGTTTTGTTTCTTTTCGGATTTCGAACCCGGCTTCCACTGGAGGTCTACAGGGGCCAGGCTAACCCAAGGGCAAGGGACGATTCGGATCCTTGCGATCAGCAGCAACTGACGCGACGGAGTCGGTCCGGGGAGGGCGGGCAGTGCGAGCCAGCGTGCGGAGGGAGTGGATCGGGCCAGGAGACCCCGCGGCTATGCTGTCACGCCGATGGTAGCTTCCCGAGGCAGCGCTGCGCCTCCTGCTCCGTCTTGCTTTCGTCCTGCACGGCTGCCCTACACCTGCATGCGCTGTTCTTGGTGGCATGGTATTTGCCCGTCTAGGCCAGATCGTGTGTGTCGACCGCGTCACGTGCGCTTGTGCTACGGCCACACGTGAGCTTTGCGCACAAGTGAGTGGAATCGTCGGGGGCGTCGAAGAGGGGGTTGAGAACCAGGGGTGGGTGGGAATTTGATGGCTGGAGCCATGAAGCCTCCCCGATGTCATGCCCCCCTCTTCTCTCAACGCTTCCCCAGCCCCCCACCGTCCGCGCACATGCCTCGGGCCATGATGCGCTAGCGTATGCGTAGAACGCACCGTCGTCCCATCCGTTCGCATGACGAGCCCTAGATCTCTCGCTCGCTCGCTCGCTCGAGCGAGCGAGTGAGCGAGCGACGGAGCGAGACCCCTCTCCGGGCCCGCCCTCTCTGCCGCCCCACTCGCTCGCTCGAGCGCGCGAGCGAGAGGACCCCCACCTTCTCTCGCTCGCTCGCTCGAGCAGGCGCGCGAGCGAGGGAGCGCTTCCCCTGGCTTCCTCGCTCGCCCGCTCGAGGAAGCGAGGGAGCGAGCGAGCGCCGTGTGGCCCATGTCCCGCCCGCGCGGCCCGACCCACCCAGGCTCGCTCGCTCGCCCGCTCGCCTGCCAGAGCGAGCGAGCGAGCGAGCGAGCGAGCGAGAGGTCCTCTCCCCCACCCGACGGTCGCTCGCTCGAGGAGCCACCCACTCTTCTCGCCCTCTCGCTCGCTAGCTCTCTCGCTCGCCGCCCCGCCCCCCTCGATGCTGGCTCGCCCCCTCGCTCGCTTGCTCGCCTGCTCTTCCTTATGCTCGCTCGCCACCTCCCTCGCCCCGCCCCCCCCCATGCTCGAGCGCGCCCTCGCTCGCTCGCTCGCCTCCACACCCATGCTCGCTCACCCCCTCGCTCGCTCGAGCGAGTTGGTTACAGCTTTGGCGTACTTGCTTTCCGCGCGTGGGAGCCCCTTAATGATCCATTGGGTCTCGAAGGTCGCTTCGAGCGTCGTGGTCTGGACTGGAGAAGCGCCCTTCTCCAGGGCGCCAGCGTGACGGCGCGAAGACCACCGCGCATCGTGCATCACGGGGCGCGACCTGTGAAGTCGGGTGACCTAGTAACAATCCAAGCTGTCGCCGCACAGGGCCCAGGCACGTTTTTTTGAAGCGGACGCTTTGGACATCGTGGGAAGGCTCCGTTAGCAAGTGAGGTCTGCCGATCCAGCGGGAGCGGATTCCGGGGCGCAGGTACTCAGGGGTTTTGGTTCGGCCATCCCTCCGATGTCTTCGGGACGATCCAGGTGTCGGGGCCACGTGGAGCCGACCCCACCTCCCCTCCCAGCACCGACCTAGGTTTCGAAAGCTTCTATGCCTCCTCTTGGGAATTGCGCCCTGGTCCTGGCTGAACCGCGTCAGCGCCGCGCTGACCCATGTCAGGGGGTTTCAGAGGCTCGGCAAATTCTGGCGCGTACCAGGCGAGGTCGCGAGAGGTCACCACTTGGCCTTTCGAACGCGTCCTGTTGGACTTTGGCATCTTTCCTGCCCCACTCTGTACATCAAAACGTGGCGAGGAGTAGGGATGATAATGATGATGACGATGATGATGGTGCTGATGCTGATGCTGCTGCTGCTGCTGATGATAAGGATGCTGATGATGATGATGACGATGCTGCTGATGATGATGACGATGATGCTGATGCTGATGATGATGATGCTGACTATGATGATTGTTATGATATGATGCTGATGCTGATGATGTAAATGATGAACATGAGTGTGGTAATGATCATGATGACGATGACGATGATGATGATGGCGATTCTGCTAATGCTGCTGCTGATGATGCTGATCATGCTGATTATGATGCTAGTGATGATGCTGATGCTGATGATGATGCCGAGTAGTATTACAATGACGATGATGATGAGGATGATGATGATGCAGATGATAATGATGCTGCTGAAGGTGATGATGATGATCAGGAGGAGAAGCAGGAGGATAATGGTGATGATGATGATGATGATGATGATGATGATGATGATGAAGGTTAATATGACTATGATGCTGATGATGCTGATTCTGATGATGCACATGCTGCTGACGATGAGAACGATTACGATGACTACGATGATGATGACGATGTTGAGGATGGTGATGCTCAAGATGATGCTGATGCTGATGCTGATGAAGATGTTGATTTTGCTGGTGATGATGCTGCTGCTGAATGTGGTGATGGTACTGATAGTGACGACGATGACGATTACGGTGCTAATGCTTATGTTGATGACGATGGTGACGATGCTGCTGCTGATAATGATGATGATGATGCTCGTGATGCTGATGATGATGACCATGATGCTGATGCTAATGATGATAACGATGACGATCATAATATAATGTTACCGCTGGTAGTGATTATGACCATCATGAAGGCGACAACGATGATGATGTTGCTGTTGTCGATGCTGATGCTGATGATGCTTATGATGATGATGCTGATACTGAGGATGATGCTGATGGTGATGATGATTATGCTGATGAGGATGAAGATGCTGATGAGGATGACGAGTTTGATCATGACGACGATGCTGATAATTCTGATGCTGACGATGAGGATGATGATGCATCTCATGGTGACGATGCTGACGATGACGATGTTGATAATGATCATGATGATATCGCTGCTGCTGTTGCTGCTGATGATGAGGATGATGATGAGGATTATGAGGATGATGATGCTGATGAGTCTGCTGATGATGCTAATGCTGATGATGCTGCTGCTGCTGATGATGATGATGTTCATGATGATGCTGACGGTGATGATGCTGGTGATGCTACAGGTGAGGATGATTATGATGCTGACGATGATGCTGATGCTGATGCTGATGATGATGATGCTTCAGCTGGATATGAGGATTATGATGAGGCTGATACTGTTGATGAGGATGATGCTGCTGCCGCTGATGTTGAGAATGATGCTTTTGATGATGATGGTGGTGATTGTGATAATGACGATGACGATGAGGATGATGCTGATGCTGATGAATCTGATAATCATGATAATGATGATGATGCTAATGCTGATGATGATGATGATGCCGATGCTGATGATGCTGCTGCTGATGATGGTGGTGGTGGTGGTAAGATGATGATTATAAGGATGCTGCTGATGATGATGATGATGGTGCTGGTGGTGATGATGATGATGGAAGAGGAGGAGGTGGATAAGGAGGATGATGAGGAGGAGGTCTTCAGGATTGCCCACTCAGCCCTGGACATCGTCTCAGGCGTTGGGACTCGCGTCGAACTTGCTCAGCTCAAAACGTAAGTAAGGATAGGAGGATCGAAACGTGCCTTCGTGTTTCCTTGCGGAGGCTATTGCTTGAGAGGAACGCGCGTCATGTGCCAGACGGCTGGTTGATGCTGATTCACGTACCAAGCCAGGTAGTTTTTGAAGCCGACTTTGTGACCGCATTCTTTTTCCAGCGCCCGAGGCGCTTTAGGCTGTACCGAACGAAGGACAGGATGAGGAGGCAGAGAGGGGACGGACGCCCTGAAGATGGCCACCGACCAGCTGCTCTGAGAAAGAGCAGGGCGACACGCGCGCGAAGCTGTCCATCATGCCTGACTGCCACGTAAGTAAGCGCTAGCGAAGCGCAAGCGTGTTTCTAGTTAATAGTGATTGCTTCTCCGAGCCGCACAGTGCAGCATTGTGCTCGTTAATTCTGGCCTGGGCGATACAGCGCTGCACTGTCCAGCATTGGATTTCCCCTCTCCCGATTGGGTTTGTGGATCTGCTTCGCGATCTCTTTCTATTTTGCTAGCAGGGTCAAAATCTGTGCATAGCTGGGATGGAGCAACCTTTCAAGGGCCCATTGATAGCGAGGATGGAGCAAATACATGGATAGCGGAGATGATTGCACCATTGATTCCAAGGGGCCTGATACACATCTACTGCGAAGTCGCGGTGGCGGATTTCTTTGCAATGTTGGGCAATCGAGCTGGCGAGCTCGGAGAGGACAGCGTCTGGCAGCGTGGGGGGAAGGCGGGACGCCGGGCCAGGAGACTCTATGTCGGGCAGCGCCAGCGGCTATGCAGCTGCGCCGACGATGAGTCCCCGAGGCAGCCTGCGTGCCTGTGGCTGCATGTCGTCTTCATCAGGCATGACTGCGTTTAGCGCACCACATTGGAAGCTCAGATCTGATGTAAGCTCGCCCCGTAACCATATTGATCGCATCGCATGCCTCTCTACCTGCTACTGCCACGTGCGCACTTCTGTACCTGCATTCGGAACAACAGCATTTGGGCGTTGGTGAGCAGAGGGCTGGGCTTGAGTAGAGTGAGTCAGTCCAGTGTTGTGTATGGGGTTTCGTGCAACAGACTTTTCAAACTTCTGGATCTCATGACAGAAGGAGCGGGCAGATGAGAGCAGAACTTTGCGTTATCTGAACACTTCGGTCTATCATTGGAAGCTGTGCCCTGTCAGAGGGCCACCCTCTGGGACCAGAATGCGGGCAGCACCGCGTCGCATATCATCGCGCTGGACTCTGTACTCTTCCGCAGCTCTCGGAGGTTTCTCGGTGACTCCGCCGCGCAGTTGTCGGTGTGAGGATGCATCTCTAGCTTTCTCGGAACCTTTCCGCCGCGCAGCGCGGAGGGAAGGACATGCACACGATCTCGGCGCGGTTTCTTGCCCGTCGGTCGGGCCCAGATCAGGGTCGCTGGAAGTCCCGACCCTTTCTCCATGGCAAGCTTTGCATCCATGATTGTTTTTTGACGGTCGCTGGGCCCAGAGGCCGAACACAATGAAAAACCTCCGTTTTGTTTTATACAAAACGTTTGATGTATGCGGGCAAGATCGGGCAACACGTTGGATGTATCGGGCAAGATCGGGGAGAGCAGTGCCGGGGGCAAGATCATGACCGCAGGATCGATCGATCGAGGATCGATCGATCCTCGACCGACCGATCGGCGTCGACGCCGCCGCCATCTTCGTTGCCGCCGTTGTCGCCGTCCGATCGACTACTCTCAAACTCGGTCCTTGGATCTTGGATCCCCCCGGGGGATCAGGCTGGCCAGGTTTTCGAGCTGCACAGCCTGGCGGCGAGAACCGCCAGAAACGCACGAAAACCTCCGAAACGACAACGACGCCTTCGACGACGAGGACAGCGACGGGAGAGGAGGGAAAGCCGGGCCAGGAGACTCCCGCGGTTATGCGGCCGCGTCGGCGATGAGCCCTCGAGGCAGCCGCGCGCGCGTCTTTTCCGCAGCACATGCCGTCGTTGTCTTCGTGCACGACCGCCCGCGCTGACGCATCACCTCCGCAGTCTGCGAGACCTCGTAGCAGCGATCTTGGATTTTGTCTTCTCGCCCAAAGGGGGGGTGAGTCTGGATGCAGCTCGAGTAGTTGTCAGTTCGGACCCTGGGATGGGGTCTGAGGGCAGATCTTGAGCGGATTTGCTTCTTGTTGCATGTCTTTCCCAACCATCCTGTGGTGTTGGGTCTTCGTTTTGAAGCGACTGGGGCCCGCGTATCCCTCACGCGTTCGTGGTCCCATGGGGAGCTCCACCAAAGGCTCCAGTGGCGGTGTTCGCAAGCGTTCCCCCCCTCACACGTTTCCTGGCACCAATAGGGAACTCCACCGAAGGCCCCAATGGCGGCGTTCGCATGCGGTTCCCCCACTCAGTACAGCGTTTCGTGGCCTCGTAGGGAGCTCCACCGAAGGCCCCAGTAGCGGTTGTCGCATGCTTTTATCTTAGCCAGTACAGCGTTTCGTGGCCCCATAAGGAACTCCACCGAAGGCCCCAGTGGCGGGGTTCGCATGCGTTTCCGTCACCTAGTACAGCGTTTCGTGGCCTCATAGGGAGCTACACCGAAGGCCCCAGTGGCGGTGTTCGCATGCGTCGCCCTCAGCCAGTACAGCGTTTCGTTGCCCAATAGGGACCTCCACTGAATGCCTCAGCCAGTGGCGGCGTTCGCATACGTTTCGCTGCCCCATAAGGAGCTCCACCGAAGGCATCAGTGGCAGTGTTCGCTTGCGTCTCCCTCACCCAAGACAACGTTTCGTGGCCTCATAGGGAGTTCCACCGAAGGCCACAGTGGCCAGTACAGCGTTTCGTGGCCCCATAGGGGGTTCTACCGAAGACCCCAGTGGCGGTGTTCGCGTGTGTTTCCCCCACTCAGTACAGCGCTTCGTTGTCCCATAGGGAGCTCCACCGAAGGCCCCAGTTTCGGCCCCGCCCCATTGCAGTGCACCCGTTACACGCTTCGCGGCCCCATAGTGGGTTCCACCGAAAGTCTCAGCGGCAGCGCCCGCATGGCGGCCCTGGCCCATATCGGCACACCCTCCACATGCTTCATGGCCCCATGAGGCTATCCTCCGAAGGCGCGACGATTTTCACAACGGCATATGGTTGGGTCCTCCGCCTGGATTTTTTGTGTCTGTGCACGGCCGCCCACTCTGATGCATCACCTCTCGGTTCGTGAGACCTTGCAGCAGTGATGTTGGATCGTGTATTTCCTGACATGCTCGCGTCGTGAACGTACCCTGCGACATATCAAGCCCATTTGTATTAAGTGACTCGAGGAGTTGGCCCACACTTGCATGGACAACGACAATACAGGTACCGTAATTTGGCGAACATGCTACGTGGGATACGCGCACGTGGCACGACTCACAGGACAACGATATAAAGGTCGAGAATTCAACCCGGGAGTTCGCTCCAAACCCAGAATTCTCTGAATCGAAAACTGGCTCGGAGCGGATTCGCGAAACCCGGAATTCTTATTGAGACCCAGAAGTCTTTGCCAAATCTGGAAAATTTGGTTCGAAGCGAAACCCGGAATTTCTACAGGCGCGGAATAATGGGATTCTTCGGAATGGAAGGTGAGATGAGAGAGAGAGAGAGAGATTGGTAATGAACCCGAAGCACGATGGTGTGAACCAATTCGGGTTGCTGGCGTCGTTGTCGTCGTCGTCGTCGTCGTCGTCGTCGTCGATGTTCGTTTCTTTTCCGTGGGCCGCGACCCGTCGATTGTCGACGTTGCGTTTGTTGTTGTGGTTGTCGGTTGTTCGCGTTGTCTTATTCGTCGTCGTCGCTACCGCCGTCGTCGCGTCATCAGCTGTATTCGCGGACGGGCGCGTCTGCCCTAAAATTGAAATATCGGAGTGGCTTTGGTTGTCAGCCCGAGGCATGGTGATGCCAAAATTCGGTCGGATTGCGTCGGGGTTGTCGTCGATGTTCGTTTGCCTTCTCTTGGTCGCCAGTCGTCGGTTCTTCTTGTTGTCTGCGTTGTCGTCGTCGCTGTTGTTGTTGTTGTTGTTGTTGTTGTTGTTGTTGTTGTTGTTGAACATCATTACTTCCAAAGAATAATTATTGTTGGGACCCCTGGTGCACGACCCCCCCGCCGCGCCTAGGCCGCAGCCTCATTTTCATCATTTTCGTGAGGAAGTCTCAGGCAAAACGGGTTGGTCCGGATCCGGTTGTGTTGTTACGATCGGTTTCCCCTTGCAAAAAATAAGCTAAAGTGGACATTTCTTGTTCTAACATAACCAAACTTCAAGAATCCCTTGTAACAAATAAGGTAAAGTGGACATTCGCGCGCGCAAGACGAAATCCTTCCAAAACCTTAGTTTTCGTAGCGATTTTAACATAAAAACATCAAAAAACCAATGGTTTTTCAAAAAACAATTGTCAAAATTTCATCCGCGCGCTCTTGCGGATTCGTAGGAAACCCAACACTTTTTAATCATTTCTGTCAAACGGGCTTTTGCGAGCAACTTTTTCGAACTTCTGCAACAACGGTTGCGCACCTGCCAGGGCCATCATCCCTGTCAAATAATACCATGCGGGACACATTCGTTTTTTCTTCGCGCGCGCACGCCGTCGTCGTCGGCCGCGGGGCCCTGAATAGTAGCCACGGTCGTCCGCATGCCACGAAGTGAAGTGTCCGAACGTCATAGGGCGGGAAGCTGGGTGTGGGTGGTGGCGAAGAGTCGTTTGGAAATTTGGTAGAGCTTGAACCGGCCCCCCCACAAAGTGGGGGTATTGCCCGCCTCCTATGAAAACCCTGGCACTGGTGAGAACGGTGTGTCCCCACGTGCTAGTAATTGTTGTTGTTGTTGTTGTTGTTGTTGTTGTTGTTGTTGTTGTTGTTGTTGTTGTTGTTGTTGTTGTGGTTGTTGTCGTTGTTGTCGTTGTTGTTTTTTTTTGTTGTTGTTGTGGTTATACCTTCCGTCTTTGTCGTCGTCGTCGTGGCTGTCGTTGTCAGCGCTCTACTTGTGGACGGGTGCGGTCACGTGGATGTGAAATCATGGGTTGGATTTGGTAATGAACTCGAGGCGCGAAGGTTGGAACGAGATGGGGCGGCTTGCGTCGTTGTCGTCGTCGTCGGGGATGCAGTTTGTTATTCGGGGGTCGCTTGCCGTCGGTCGCCGTCGGTTCCTTCGTTGTTATCGTTGTCGGTTGTCCCCGTCGCTGTCGACTTCGCCGTCGCCGTCGACGCGTCATCAGCTTCTTTTGCGGACGGGGGCGTCTGCTTTAAAATCGAAATCTCAGCGTGGCGTTGGTTTTCAACGGGGGGCATGGGGATGGCAAAATTAGGACGGCTTTGTTGTCGTTGGTGAGCATGGTCGTTTGGTTTTCGTCGGTCGCCAGTCGTCGGTTTTTGTTGTCGCCGTTGTTGTCGTCGTTGTCGTCCTTGTTGTCGTCGTCGTCGCTGACGTGGTCGTCGCTGCGGGCGTCAGCGTCCGTGCTGGGGGCGGGCTCGTCTGCTTCAAACATGAAATCTCGCAATGGTTATGTTTTGTGTCCGGTGGCATGGCGATGTTCAAATTAGGGGAGCTTGCGTCGTCGTCGTGCCTCGTCAAAAGTCGTTCGTCCTTCTGATGGCTCTGGTTGTCGGGCGTCGTTGTCGCCGTCATTGTCGTTATTTTTGCTGTTTCTCGATGTCGTTGTCGCCGTCGTCCTCGTCCTTGTCGCTGTCGTCGTCGTTGCCACTTTCAGCGTCCGTGCTGGCTGACGGGTGCGTCTGTTTTAAAATGAAGTTTGGTCGTGGTTTTCGCAGTCAAAGTGAGCTATGGGATATGTTCGAATTAGGGCGCCTCGCATTGTCGTTGTCGCGGCAAAAGTACGTCGATTTTCGAAGTCCAGGAGTGGTTTTGAAAGTGTTTTGGTGTGTAGACACGTGAATGGATGTGAGGAGGACGCGAAAGTGGGAGCGGCGTTGGGATAGAGGAGGGGGAGGAAGGGAAGGATTGCGAGTCGGCGACGAGGAGCTGGAGGAGTGGGAGGCGGAAAAGGAAAAGGAGTGGGAGGAGGTGGTGTCGGCGTCGGAGGAGGAGGAGGAAGAGGAGGAGGAGGGGGAGCAGGACGACGAGCTCGTGGAGCAGGATCGCGGAGGAGAGGACGACGAGGATGGGGTCGAGTGGGAAGCAATACCATGGCGAATCTATAACTGGCCTCCAGCGCGAAAGATAGGCGGTTTCAAGTTGGCATTTTCGTCGGCGTTTTGATTGGGGGGGGCGGGCGCGCCTGCCTTAACATTTAAATCTTGAGTGGTTTTGGTTTCCGGCTAGAGGCATGGTGATGCCACAATTCGGTCGGATTGCGTCGGGGTTGTCGTCGATGGTCGTTTGCCCTCATTTGGTCTTGAGTTTGTTGATGTTGTTGTCAGTGCCGTTGTGATTGCTGCTGTTGTTATTGTTGTTGCTGTTGTTGTTGAACATTATTAATTCTAAAGAATAATTATTGTTGGGACCCCTGGTGCACGGCCCCCCTGCGCCGCCTAGGCCGCAGCTACATTTTCATCATTTTCGTGAGGAAGCCTCAGGTAATTCGATGTGATCAAGATCCGGTTGTTTTGTTCCCCCCCGCTTTCCCTTGCAAAAAACACTATAAAATGACATTTCTTGTTCTAATATAATCAAATTTCAAGAATCCCTTGCAAAAAATAAGGTAAAGTGGACATTCGCGCGCGCAAGACGAAATCCTTCCAAAAGCTTAGTGTTCGGAGCGATTTTAACATAAAAACATCAAAAAACCAATGGTTTTTCAACAAAAAAATGTCAAAATCTCATCCCGCGCGCTCTTGCGGATTCGTAGGAAACCCAACACTTTTTAAACATTTCTGTCAAACGGGCTTTTGCGAGCAACTTTTTCGAACTTCTGCGACAACGGTTGCGCACCTGCCAGGGCCATCATCCCTGTCAAATAATACCATGCGGGACACATTCGTTTTTTCTTCGCGCGCGCACGCCGAAATCTCCAAAAACCATTGGGTTCTTAAGAATTTTACCACCGCGCATCATAAAATCACACGAATCGCACCGTGGTCCTGTGGGTTAACAAGGCTTAACAACTTCTGTGGGTGTACGAACGTAGGCTTAACAACTTCTGTGGGTGTGTACTCCACGCCAGTGTAGTAGCCACGGTCGTCCGCAGGCCACGAAGTGAAGTGTCCGAACGTCATAGGGCGGGAAGCTGGGTGTGGGTGGTGGCGAAGAGTCGTGTGGATATTTGGTAGAGCTTGCACTGCCCCCCCACAAAGTGGGGGTATTGGCTGGCGTCGCATGAAAACCCTGGCACTGGTGAGAACACTGAGCGTTCGGGTAAAGTGATTGTTGTTGTTGTTGTTGTTTTTTTTTTTTTGTGCTTGTTCTTGTTGTTGCTGTAGCCGTCGTCCTTGTCGTCGTCGGCATCTGTGTCGTTGTCGGCGCCCTACTCGTGGACGGGTGCGTTCACTGTGGATTTGAAGTTATGTATTGTTTCTGGTAATGGACCCGAAGCACGCTTGTGCGAACAAATTAGGGCGGCTTGCGTCGTCGTCCTCGTCGTCGTCGTCGTCGTCGTCCTCGTCGTCGTCGTCGATGGTTGTTTGTTTTCCGTGGGCCGCGACCCGTGGATTGTCGACGTTGCGTTTGTTGTTGTGGCCGTCGGTTGTTCGCGTTGTCTTATTTGTCGTCGACGTCCCTACCCCCGTCGTCGCGTCATCAGCTGTATTCGCGGAAGGGCGCGCCTGCCCTAAAATTGAAATGTCGGAGTGGTCTTGGTTGCCAGCCCGAGGCGCGGTGATGGCACAATTCGGTCGAATTGCGTCGGGGTTGTCGACGATGTTCGTTTGCCTTCTCTTGGTCGCCAGTCGTCGGTTGTTCTTTTTGTCTGCGTTGTCGTCGTTGTTGTTGTTTTTGCCGTAGCTTCCGTCCTTGTCGTCGTCGTCGTCGCTGCCGTTGTCAGCGATTTACTCGTGGGCGGGTGCGTTCATCGTGGATGTGAAATCATGAATTGGTTTTGGTAATGAACTCGGGACGCGACGGTTGGAATTAATGGGGGCGGCTTGCGTCTGCGTCGTCGTCGTCGGGGATGCTGCTTGTTCTTCCGGAGGTCGCGAGCCGTTGGTTGCCGTCGGTGCCTTCGTTGTTGTCGTTGTGATTTGTTCGCGTTGTCCTCGTCGTCGTCGTCGATGTCGCCGTCGCCGTCGTCGCGCCATCAGCTGTGTTCGCGGGCGGGCGCGTGTGCTTTAATATTGAACTCTCAGCGTGGCTTTGGTTGTCAACCCGAGGCATACGCATGGTTTGTGTGTGTACGTGCGTGCGTGCGTGCGTGCGTGCGTGCGTGCGTGCGTGCGTGCGTGCGTGTGTGTGTGTGTGTGTGTGTGTGTGTGTGTGTGTGTGTGTGTGCGTGTGCGTGTGCGTGTGCGTGTGCGTGTGTGTGTGTGTGTGTGTGTGTGTGTGTGTCTGTGTGGTTTTGAACGTGTTTTGGTGTGTGTGTGTGGCCGCGTGAGTGGATGCGAGGAGGGCGTGAAAGTTGGAGCGGCGTTGGGATAGAGGGGGTGGGGGAAACAGGAAGGCGGGCCGACGACGGAGGTGGAGCTGGAGGGGGTTAGATTGGGGTTGGGGGGGGGAGGACGAGATGAGCAAATGGTGTTTTCGTGAGGCAGTGGTGGGAATCGCGACTGGTGGTCGCTCTTGGCAGTGCCAAAAGTCATGGCGACGTCTGCTTATTTTTCGTCTTGCGCCGTCATCTCGGGATCTGCTGCTATTCCGGATCTTAGTGTGTCGCTGTCTCGGCGTGGGGCATCTGTTCAATCGTGATGCTTGCTGTTGCGCGATTCCCTGCCGTAGACGAGGGATGCTCTGGATGGGCGACGTGTGCGTGCAGAGATCTGACGGTGTGGTTCTTCAATCGGCAGATCCCAGTGGCGCTTGTAAGATTCTCGTCAGGACAGGGTGTAGTTCCGTTGTGTTTTTGGGTGATGCGCGGGTTTGTCGGTGGGTTCGGACTCGAGGGGGTTCAGTTTTCAGGATTCCTGGTCTTCGCTCCTCTGCTTGTTTCGGGTTTCGCCTGCCGTCGGTTCTGGGCTTGCTCCTTGGAGATGGGTTTCGGTTCCTGGTTCCGGGTTTCGGCTGGGCCGATTCCGGGTCTCGTTTCGTTCTGGGTTCTGGGTTTCGCTTCAAAAGCTTGTGGGGTTCACGCTCTGACCCGATGCAAATGGCGGGCGAGGGGCAAGGGCCCAGGCTCGAACAAGACATGGGAGTGGGAACGAAGGGCAGGAAAAGGGGCGCGATGGGGGGCCGATCGGCCGGCGCGACAGCAGCAGAGGAGGTGGCGAGGGGCAGAGGACGACGACGACGACAGTGGCGGGACGAGAGAAACAACTGCCGTTTTGTCACTAGTCGTGCGCAAAACGCGCAGCGCTGCCTGCGCCGGGCCGCGGTGGCGCTCCAAACTATTAGATCGTCTTGCAGCTAGTGCAAAAAGCGCGCGGGGCCTACCTCGCCCGCCAGCTTATCGGCATCCTTCCTACACCTTTCAGTGCGGGAGCTGAACGCTCGCAGGCGCGCCGCCAGGTCAGCGGGCGGCCCGCGGGCAAGGAAGTCAAGGCCGCCGTCGCGTGTCTCGAGGAGTTTGTCCACCGTCGTTGTCTTGGGCAGCATCGCGTGGAAATGCAGCCATCGGTCGTGCATTTTCCCCGTAGTCTTGCACCTGGCCCCCCGCTGGGGTGGCGAGGTGCGTTGTCAATCCGCTCGGGGCGTCGGTCCGCTGGGCCCCCCAGCCACGCCCCGCCGACGCATCGACGATGCCGTCGTCCCCGACGGCCTCCCCTCGCTGCGCGTTGACTGTCGCCTTCGCTGTTCCGACGTCCTTCAGCTCCACGTCGAGGGCCGCCCTCGCGTGGATGGGGTCGACGCCGCCGACGCCGACCCCGACGCCATCGAACGCCCGTGCCGACCCCGACCCCGACGTCGGCCCCGACGCCGACCCCGGCGCCCTGTCTCCTGCGCCGCGCCCAGTACCCCGCGCGACGACGCCTGCCTCGACGCCGTCCCCGACGGCCTCCCCACTGCCCTCCCTGGCCGCCTTCTTTGCGGTCCCGCGGTGGCGTGGCGACATTGGCGCGGCGGGTTGTGTGATGACGACTCCGCGCCCGCCTTCTCCGCGGAGCATGCAGGAGGTTGTTCGCACCGGGAGCGCGCGGGCTCGCTCCCACGCCAGGGCCGCTCCTCGGAGCTGCCGGCCGAGGCCCCGCGCATTTGCGGAGACGAGGCCGGGTTCGCGACGCCCGGCGACAGCCTGAACGACGGCTGCGGCTACCTGTTCCCCGCGCGCGCGCGCGGAGTGCTCGCGCTGGGGGCCGCCCCCAGGTCCGTGATTCACAGGGAGCTTTGAGCGTCAGTTTGCTCTGGGGGATCTGGGTCGCCGAGCACTGGTGCTGGGCCGCGGCCCCCCCGCCCGGTTTCTTCGGCCAGTTTGTCGATGCCATCGGCCGGCCCTCGCGAGGGCGCTCCGCTGAGTGGTCTCCAAGCCGTTGCGCGGAGGCTGGCTTCCCCCTCTCGCCTCCGCCGCCATCTTGTCTGCTTTGGCCCTGGGAGCTGCAGCGCCGTCGCCGGCCCGCCTCGCGCTGACTGTGCGAGCCGGGCTTTCGCTGGTAGATCTTCGGTGCATTTCAACGGCGAGTTCAGCGTCGACCACTTTGTCGATGTGGAATGGTGTGTGCGGGCCTCTGTGCGGCGCCCCCGCGCCACGGCGAACTCCGCCGCCCGCCCATGTTTCTGCCCTCCGAGTTTCGGCAGTTTCTCGACGCCATCAACTTCAACCACGTGCATGCCGAATCCCCTCCCGTGCCACCTGGGAGCTGTTCGTCGGCCCTCGCTGGCGAGGCGCGTGCCTCCCGCCTGCTTTCTGGCCCGGCCCGCTCAGGCGGCCCCGCCTCCCTTGCTGGCCCGTCGACGGGCCCGGGTCGATATATGTCCCTCCGTTGTCGGACCTGGTGGCTGCCGAGTCCATCCCGGCAGCGGCGGGAGGGCGAGCGTAATAGCATGGCAAGAGCACGCAAACGGGACAGGTTCAATGATCCCATGTAGGTTCCCCCGAGCTTTGCGTGCCCATCGGGCGTCGCGGTTGCCCAGTCGGGACCGATATGGGGTCGCGAGATGACTGGCCCTCCTACGGTGACCAGTGCGACGACTCGGTACCCGCTCAGAGTCGGAGAAATGGAATTGTGCGAATGGGGAAACGCGTGGAAGTACAACGTGCGTGTGTGAGGGAAAGGCGCCGAGAGAAACCTTGGGGCGACGTGCCCCTCCATGGTCGGACCTGGCGATCTGGCGCCCCGAAGACGATGTCCCTCCATGATCGGACATGGCGCCTGCCGTGTCCACTCCCGCACAGCCCCTCGCTCTCCGACCACCGCTGCAACCCTGGCGCTCAGGGCGCGAGCCCCGTCGGTGCTCCGCTCCCCGGGCTTGCCCATTTTGCCAGTCGCCCACCTTGCTGACGTACCCATCATTGTGCTCTTCGGGACGAGCTGGCCCTGGCGGCGGCCGGTTGGTGCATTTGGGCTCTGGCAGGCGAGGTTTTGGCGCGCCACTCCACGTCGGGGCAGCCTGTCATCCGGTGCCCCCCGCAATCTGTCTTCGGTGCTCTTCCGCAGCTTCCTTGTGCGCCCAGTCAGCTCCTACGGCAACCCTGCTGCCCGCGTCCTTGCCGCGGGGTCGCCTCGTGGCTACGACGCGCGCTCCGCCGAGGCTCCTCGCTCTCCGTCGTCCGTCTTCTCCGCTTCTTCCATCTCTTCCCCGCCCGCCCTGTCCCCGAGACCTTGCCAGTGGGCGCTCCCTCCTCCCCCCCCCCTTGCCCGCCCCATGGGCCTGCCCGGGAGGCCCCCTCAGGGGCCGCCCTCGGCCGCCGCCGTTTCCAGCGCGCCGCCCGGCCTTCTTGGACCTGCGACTCTTTTGCGGCTCTGCCGCTTGCAGCTGAGCTCCAGCCGGCTGGAGCCTGAGTCCACTCTCTGCCGTAGGTTTTTGTCACCTTCCCTTCGTTGTTCCACTCTCGCTTGCTCGCTCTCCCTCCCCGCCTTCCTGTCCCTCTTCTGGCACCTTCCGCCTTCGCTGGAATTTCGTCCGCCCATTCGCTCACCGCCGTGGCTCTTTGGCGCTGTTCTTTGTCGGTCTACTCCTTGGTTCGTGGCTATCCCCGCCTACCAATCCCACTTGGTGTATGTCATTTTCCATTCTCACCGTAGTTCCGTCCGCACATTGCCCTTCCCCGCCAGCCAGGCCCCGATGAATATGGCTGTTGCCCCGATGAACAGTGGTCTCTGAGAGCTCGGCCGGGCGTAGTTGCGCTCGTTGCCCTGGGTGCGCTCGATTTTCGACGCCCCGTCGCCGCGCGCGGGTCTGCGACGACAGAAAGTATGTGTGTGTACGGGTGGCCGGAATCTGCACGTTGTTGATCCAAAGGAATTCCTTGAGGGCCCGGCCGCCGCACGCTACGCGCTGCTACTTGCTCCGTTTCGCCGCTGCGCACGAGGCCGCTACCGCCGCGTTTCAATCATCCCATCGCCAATTTGCATGGCCGTGGCTGGATTGTTTCATCATGGCGTGTTCGGCTAAGTTCGTTCTCAATTGGCATTTCCACCAGCCGACCGCGCCTGAGGGTTCTCTGCGCCGCCGAGTTAAAAGTGTGTGGCGTCGGCGGTTGTCTGGCTTTGTGGCCAAATCGCCGCGTTCGGGTGCACCCAAAGCGGCACGCGCTCGTGACGCTGCTCATCTGACCGCTTTAGGTCTTGGCAATGTCTTAGCGCTGGTTTGTTGCACGCCCAGGATACTCTCGCACAAAATTTTGGTGTTTGCAGGGGAGGGGGGCGCTGAGCAGGCGGGGGGGAGGGGATCGTGAATGCGCGATTCGTACGCGCGCATGTTTGTGCGTCGGTCAGTGTGCGCGCGTGCGTGTATGCGTGTGCTTGTTCTTGCTTTTGTGTGTGCGTCGGTCGGAGCAGTCGCGGCGCCCGGGGGGGTCTCGGCTGCTCGTCTGTTCTCGCCTGTCGCCCGGGGGGTCTCGCGTGGAAACAGCCCTCGCGAATCGCCGGGGGGGTTCACGGGGGCCAGTTAGCCCGGGGGGAGCCTGCAAGGACAAGCAAATTACACGGTCGGAAGGATTAGTGTGAATCATTTGCGGGGGGCCTGGGCCCTCGCGAATTTTTCGCGGGACTGGACTGTCCCTAATTTTTAGCTAGGGGCCTGGACTCTCGTGGGTTTTTTCGCGGGAGGCCTGGACTCCCGCGATTTTTTCGCGGGGAGCTCGGATGCTCGCGATGCGACTGGGGGCCGGGGGTAAACCATCAATCAGGTTTGTTTGTTTGGACTCGCATTCCCAGCTGAGTGCAGCTTGGACTCGCATTCAACCAGGTTGCCGCCGGGACCCTCGTAGAGCTCTAAACATGCGAATCAGCATTCAGATAACAAGAACAGAGCGTTCCCAAACTGGGAACCGGCGGTAAGCCGTCAACCTTGGTTACCGCCAGGAACTCGTAGAGCTCCCTCGTGGAATGAGGGCGCGGCAATCTCGCATTTTTGGCGCGCGAGGGCGCGGTTTCATGGAGAAGGACGCGAAGGTGAAGAAGGAGTGAGGAGGAGAAAGATGGAGGGGGCTGAGAAAAAAAAGGAGGAGGAGAAAAAGGAGCAGGCAGAGGAGAAGGACGGGGAGGAGGAAGCGCAGGATGACGAGCAGGAGGGGGAAGGGTGGAGAGGGAACTGAGGAAGGATTTAGCAGAGTACGAATAGTTTTTCGGATCCAGCTCTGGTAGCAGACCGAGTTCGGGCATCTAGATACTCGAGACTAGCGCGTCTGATGATTTTCCTTCGATTGCTGTGCCAAACAACATTTTTTTTTTTTTTTTTTTTTTTTTTTTTTCAAACAAGGCCCCAGTAGCGGTTGTCGCATGCGTTTATCTTAGCCAGTACAGCATTTCGTGGCCCCATAAGGAACTCCACCGAAGGCCCCAGTTGCGGGGTTCGCATGCGTTTCCGTCACCTAGTACAGCGTTTCGTGGCCTCATAGGGAGCTACACCGAAGGCCCCAGTGGCGGTGTTCGCATGCGTCGCCCTCAGCCAGTACAGCGTTTCGTGGCCCAATAGGGACCTCCACTGAATGCCTCAGCCAGTGGCGGCGTTCGCATACGTTTCGCTGCCTCATAAGGAGCTCCACCGAAGGCATCAGTGGCAGTGTTCGCTTGCGTCTCCCTCGCCCAAGACAACGTTTCGTGGCCTCATAGGGAGTTCCACCGAAGGCCACAGTGGCCAGCACAGCGTTTCGTGGCCCCATAGGGGGTTCCACCGAAGACCCCAGTGGCGGTGTTCGCGTGTGTTTCCCCCACTCAGTACAGCGCTTCGTTGTCCCATAGGGAGCTCCACCGAAGGCCCCAGTTTCGGCCCCGCCCCGTTGCAGTGCACCCGTTACACGCTTCGCGGCCCCATAGTGGGTTCCACCGAAAGTCTCAGCGGCAGCGCCCACATGGCGGCCCTGGCCCATATCGGCACACCCTCCACATGCTTCATGGCCCCATGAGGCTATCCTCCGAAGGCGCGACGATTTTCACAACGGCATATGGTTGGGTCCTCCGCCTGGATTTTTTGTGTCTGTGCACGGCCGCCCACTCTGACGCATCACCTCTCGGTTCGTGAGACCTTGCAGCAGTGATGTTGGATCGTGTATTTCCTGACATGCTCGCGTCGTGAACGTACCCTGCGACATATCAAGCCCATTTGTATTAAGTGACTCGAGGAGTTGGCCCACACTTGCATGGACAACGACAATACAGGCACCGTAATTTGGCGAACATGCTACGTGGGATACGCGCACGTGGCACGACTCACAGGACAACGATATAAAGGTCGAGAATTCAACCCGGGAGTTCGCTCCAAACCCAGAATTCTCTGAATCGAAAACTGGCTCGGAGGGGATTCGCGAAACCCGGAATTCCTATTGAGACCCAGAAGTCTTTGCCAAACCTGGAAAATTTGGTTCGAAGCGAAACCCGGAATTTCTACAGGCGCGGAATAATGGGATTCTTCGGAATGGAAGGTGAGATGAGAGAGAGAGAGAGAGAGATTGGTAATGAACCCGAAGCACGATGGTGTGAACCAATTCGGGTGGCTGGCGTCGTTGTCGTCGTCGTCGTCGTCGTCGTCGTCGTCGATGTTCGTTTCTTTTCCGTGGGCCGCGACCCGTCGATTGTCGACGTTGCGTTTGTTGTTGTGGTTGTCGGTTGTTCGCGTTGTCTTATTCGTCGTCGTCGCTACCGCCGTCGTCGCGTCATCAGCTGTATTCGCGGACGGGCGCGTCTGCCCTAAAATTGAAATATCGGAGTGGCTTTGGTTGTCAGCCCGAGGCATGGTGATGGCAAAATTCGGTCGGATTGCGTCGGGGTTGTCGTCGATGTTCGTTTGCCTTCTCTTGGTCGCCAGTCGTCGGTTCTTCTTGTTGTCTGCGTTGTCGTCGTCGCTGTTGCTGTTGTTGTTGTTGTTGTTGTTGTTGTTGTTGTTGTTGTTGTTGTTGTTGTCGTTGTTGTTGATTTTCTTGTTTTGTTGTGGTTATACCTTCCGTCTTTGTCGTCGTCGTCGTGGCTGTCGTTGTCAGCGCTCTACTTGTGGACGGGTGCGTTCACGTGGATGTGAAATCATGGGTTGGATTTGGTAATGAACTCGAGGCGCGAAGGTTGGAACGAGATGGGGCGGCTTGCGTCGTTGTCGTCGTCGTCGGGGATGCAGTTTGTTATTCGGGGGTCGCTTGCCGTCGGTCGCCGTCGGTTCCTTCGTTGTTATCGTTGTCGGTTGTCCCCGTCGCTGTCGACTTCGCCGTCGCCGTCGACGCGTCATCAGCTTCTTTTGCGGACGGGGGCGTCTGCTTTAAAATCGAAATCTCAGCGTGGCGTTGGTTTTCAACGGGGGGCATGGGGATGGCAAAATTAGGACGGCTTTGTTGTCGTTGGTGAGCATGGTCGTTTGGTTTTCGTCGGTCGCCAGTCGTCGGTTTTTGTTGTCGCCGTTGTTGTCGTCGTTGTCGTCCTTGTTGTCGTCGTCGTCGTCGTCGCTGACGTGGTCGTCGCTGCGGGCGTCAGCGTCCGTGCTGGGGGCGGGCTCGTCTGCTTCAAACATGAAATCTCGCAATGGTTATGTTTTGTGTCCGGTGGCATGGCGATGTTCAAATTAGGGGAGCTTGCGTCGTCGTCGTGCCTCGTCAAAAGTCGTTCGTCCTTCTGATGGCTCTGGTTGTCGGGCGTCGTTGTCGCCGTCATTGTCTTTATTTTTGCTGTTTCTCGATGTCGTTGTCGCCGTCGTCCTCGTCCTTGTCGCTGTCGTCGTCGTTGCCACTTTCAGCGTCCGTGCTGGCTGACGGGTGCGTCTGTTTTAAAATGAAGTTTGGTCGTGGTTTTCGCAGTCAAAGTGAGCTATGGGATATGTTCGAATTAGGGCGCCTCGCATTGTCGTTGTCGCGGCAAAAGTACGTCGATTTGCGAAGTCCAGGAGTGGTTTTGAAAGTGTTTTGGTGTGTAGACACGTGAATGGATGTGAGGAGGACGCGAAAGTGGGAGCGGCGTTGGGATAGAGGAGGGGGAGGAAGGGAAGGATTGCGAGTCGGCGACGAGGAACTGGAGGAGTGGGAGGCGGAAAAGGAAAAGGAGTGGGAGGAGGTGGTGTCGGCGTCGGAGGAGGAGGAGGAAGAGGAGGAGGAGGGGGAGCAGGACGACGAGCTCGTGGAGCAGGATCGCGGAGGAGAGGACGACGAGGATGGGGTCGAGTGGGAAGCAATACCATGGCGAATCTATAACTGGCCTCCAGCGCGAAAGATAGGCGGTTTCAAGTTGGCATTTTCGTCGGCGTTTTGATTGGGGGGGGGCGGGCGCGCCTGCCTTAACATTTAAATCTTGAGTGGTTTTGGTTTCCGGCTAGAGGCATGGTTATGCCACAATTCGGTCGGATTGCGTCGGGGTTGTCGTCGATGGTCGTTTGCCCTCATTTGGTCTTGAGTTTGTTGTTGTTGTTGTCAGTGCCGTTGTGATTGCTGCTGTTGTTATTGTTGTTGCTGTTGTTGTTGTTGTTGTTGTTGTTGTTGTTGTTGTTTTTGTGCTTGTTCTTGTTGTTGCTGTAGCCGTCGTCCTTGTCGTCGTCGGCATCTGTGTCGTTGTCGGCGCCCTACTCGTGGACGGGTGCGTTCACTGTGGATTTGAAGTTATGTATTGTTTCTGGTAATGGACCCGAAGCACGATTGTGCGAACAAATTAGGGCGGCTTGCGTCGTCGTCCTCGTCGTCGTCGTCGTCGTCCTCGTCGTCGTCGTCGATGGTTGTTTGTTTTCCGTGGGCCGCGACCCGTGGATTGTCGACGTTGCGTTTGTTGTTGTGGCCGTTGTCTTATTTGTCGTCGACGTCCCTACCCCCGTCGTCGCGTCATCAGCTGTATTCGCGGAAGGGCGCGCCTGCCCTAAAATTGAAATGTCGGAGTGGTCTTGGTTGCCAGCCCGAGGCGCGGTGATGGCACAATTCGGTCGAATTGCGTCGGGGTTGTCGACGATGTTCGTTTGCCTTCTCTTGGTCGCCAGTCGTCGGTTGTTCTTTTTGTCTGCGTTGTCGTCGTTGTTGTTGTTTTTGCTGTAGCTTCCGTCCTTGTCGTCGTCGTCGTCGTCGCTGCCGTTGTCAGCGATTTACTCGTGGGCGGGTGCGTTCATCGTGGATGTGAAATCATGAATTGGTTTTGGTAATGAACTCGGGACGCGACGGTTGGAATTCATCGGGGCGGCTTGCGTCTGCGTCGTCGTCGTCGGGGATGCTGCTTGTTCTTCCGGAGGTCGCGAGCCGTTGGTTGCCGTCGGTGCCTTCGTTGTTGTCGTTGTGATTTGTTCGCGTTGTCCTCGTCGTCGTCGTCGATGTCGCCGTCGCCGTCGTCGCGCCATCAGCTGTGTTCGCGGGCGGGCGCGTGTGCTTTAAGATTGAACTCTCAGCGTGGCTTTGGTTGTCAACCCGAGGCATGCGCATGGTTTGTGTGTGTGTACGTGCGTGCGTGCGTGCGTGCGTGCGTGCGTGCGTGCGTGCGTGTGTGTGTGTGTGTGTGTGTGTGTGTGTGCGTGTGCGTGTGCGTGTGCGTGTGTGTGTGTGTGTGCGTGTGTGTGTGTGTGTGTGTGCGTGTGTGTGTGTGTGTGTGTGTGTGTGCGTGTGTGTCTGTGTGGTTTTGAACGTGTTTTGGTGTGTGTGGCCGCGTGAGTGGATGCGAGGAGGGCGTGAAAGTTGGAGCGGCGTTGGGATAGAGGGGGTGGGGGAAACAGGAAGGCGGGCCGACGACGGAGGTGGAGCTGGAGGGGGTTAGATTGGGGTTGGGGGGGGGAGGACGAGATGAGCAAATGGTGTTTTCGTGAGGCAGTGGTGGGAATCGCGACTGGTGGTCGCTCTTGGCAGTGCCAAAAGTCATGGCGACGTCTGCTTATTTTTCGTCTTGCGCCGTCATCTCGGGATCTGCTGCTATTCCGGATCTTAGTGTGTCGCTGTCTCGGCGTGGGGCATCTGTTCAATCGTGATGCTTGCTGTTGCGCGATTCCCTGCCGTAGACGAGGGATGCTCTGAACGGGCGACGTGTGCGTGCAGAGATCTGACGGTGTGGTTCTTCAATCGGCAGATCCCAGTGGCGCTTGTAAGATTCTCGTCAGGACAGGGTGTAGTTCCGTTGTGTTTTTGGGTGATGCGCGGGTTTGTCGGGGGGTTCGGACTCGAGGGGGTTCAGTTTTCAGGATTCCTGGTCTTCGCTCCTCTGCTTGTTTCGGGTTTCGCCTGCCGTCGGTTCTGGGCTTGCTCCTTGGAGATGGGTTTCGGTTCCTGGTTTCGGGTTTCGGCTGGGCCGATTCCGGGTCTCGTTTCGTTCTGGGTTCTGGGCTTCGCTTCAAAAATTTGTGGGGTTCACGCTCTGACCCGATGCAAATGGCGGGCGAGGGGCAGGGGCCCAGGCTCGAACAAGACATGGGAGTGGGAACGAAGGGCAGGGGAGCGGCGCGATGGGGGGCCGAACAGCCGGCGCGACAGCAGCAGAGGAGGTGGCGAGGGGCAGAGGACGACGACGACGACAGTGGCGGGACGAGAGAAACAACTGTCGTTTTGTCACTAGTCGTGCGCAAAACGCGCAGCGCTGCCTGCGCCGGGCCGCGGTGGCGCTCCAAACTATTAGATCGTCTTGCAGCTAGTGCAAAAAGCGCGCGGGGCCTAGCTCGCCCGCCAGTTTATCGGCATCCTTCCTACACCTTTCAGTGCGGGAGCTGAACGCTCGCAGGCGCGCCGCCAGGTCAGCGGGCGGCCCGCGGGCAAGGAAGTCAAGGCCGCCGTCGCGTGTCTCGAGGAGTTTGTCCACTGTCGTTGTTTTGGGCAGCATCGCGTGGAAATGCAGACATCGGTCGTGCATTTTCCTCGCAGTCTTGCACCTGGCCCCCCGCGGGGGTGGCGAGGTGCGTCGTCAATCCGCGCGGGACGTCGGTCCGCAGGGGCCCCGCCAGCAGCGCCCCGCGCCGACGCATCGACGATGCCATCGTCCCCGGCGGCCTCCCCTCGCTTCGCGTTGACTGTCGCCTTCGCTGTTCCGACGTCCTTCAGCTCCACGTCGAGGAGGGCCGCCCTCGCGTGGATGGGGTCGACGCCGCCGACGCCGACCCCGACGCCATTGAACGCCCGTGCCGACCCCGACCCCGACGTCGGCCCCGACGCCGACCCCGGCGCCCTGTCTCCTGCGCCGCGCCCAGTACCCCGCGCGACGACGCCTGCCTCGACGCCGTCCCCGACGGCCTCCCCACTGCCCTCCCTGGCCGCCTTCTTTGCGGTCCCGCGGTGGCGTGGCGACATTGGCGCGGCGTGTTGTGTGATGACGACTCCGCGCCCGCCTTCTCCGCTGAGCATGCAGGAGGTTGTTCGCACCGGGAGCGCGCGGGCTCGCTCCCACGCCGGGGCCGCTCTTCGGAGCTGCCGGCCGAGGCCCCGCGCATTTGCGGAGACGAGGCCAGGGTCGCGACGCCCGGCGGCAGCCTGAACGACGGCTGCGGCTACCTGTTCCCCGCGCGCGCGCGCGGAGTGCTCGCGCTGGGGGCCGCCCCCAGGTCCGTGATTCACAGGGAGCTTTGAGCGTCAGTTTGCTCTGGGGGATCTGGGTCGCCGAGCACTGGTGCTGGGCCGCGGCCCCCCCGCCCGGTTTCTTCGGCCAGTTCGTCGATGCCATCGGCCGGCCCTCGCGAGGGCGCTCCGCTGAGTGGTCTCCAAGCCGTTGCGCGGAGGCTGGCTTCCCCCTCTCGCCTCCGCCGCCATCTTGTCTGCTTTGGCCCTGGGAGCTGCAGCGCCGTCGCCGGCCCGCCTCGCGCTGACTGTGCGAGCCGGGCTTTCGCTGGTAGATCTTCGGCGCATTTCAACGGCGAGTTCAGCGTCGACCACTTCGTCGATGTGGAATGGTGTGTGCGGGCCTCTGTGCGGCGCCCCTGCGGCACGGCGAACTCCGCCGCCCGCCCATGTTTCTTCCCTCCGAGTTTCGGCAGTTTCTCGACGCCATCAACTTCAACCACGTGCATGCCGAATCCCCTCCCGTGCCACCTGGGAGCTGTTCGTCGGACCTCGCTGGCGAGGCGCGTGCCTCCCGCCTGCTTTCTGGCCCGGCCCGCTCAGGCGGCCCCGCCTCCCTTGCTGGCCCGTCGACGGGCCCGGGTCGATATATGTCCCTCCGTTGTCGGACCTGGTGGCTGCCGAGTCCATAACGGCAGCGGCGGGAGGGCGAGCGTAATGGCATGGCAAGAGCACGCAAACGGGACAGGTTCAATGATCCCATGTAGGTTCCCCCGAGCTTTGCGTGCCCATCGGGCGTCGCGGTTGCCCAGTCGGGACCGATATGGGGTCGCGAGATGACCGGCCCTCCTACGGTGACCGGTGCGACGACTCGGTACCCGCTCAGAGTCGGAGAAATGGAATTGTGCGAATGGGGAAACGCGTGGAAGTACAACGTGCGTGTGTGAGGGAAAAGGCGCCGAGAGAAACCTTGGGGCGACGTGTCCCTCCATGGTCGGACCTGGCGATCTGGCGCCCCGAAGACGATGTCCCTCCATGATCGGACATGGCGCCTGCCGTGTCCACTCCCGCACAGCCCCTCGCTCTCCGACCACCCTTGCAGCCCTGCCGCTCAGGGCGCGACCCCCGTCGGTGCTCCGCGCCCCGGGCTTGCCCATTCTGCCAGTCGCCCACCTTGCTGACGTACCCATCATTGTGCTCTTGGGGACGAGCTGGCCCTGGCGGCGGCCGGTTGGTGCATTTGGGCTCTGGCAGGCGAGGCTTTGGCGCGCCACTCCACGTCGGGGCAGCCTGTCGTCCGGTGCCCCCCGCAATCTTTCTTCGGCGCTCTTCCGCAGCTTCCTGGTGCGCCCAGTCAGCTCCTACGGCAACCCTGCTGCCCGCGTCCTTGCCGCGGGGTTGCCTCGTGGCTACGACGCGCGCTCCGCCGAGGCTCCTTGCTCTCCGTCGTCTGTCTTCTCCGCTTCTTCCATCTCTTCCCCGCCCGCCCTGTCCCCGAGACCTTGCCAGTGGGCGCTCCCTCCTCACCCCCCCCTTGCCCGCCCCGGGGGCCTGCCCGGGAGGCCCCCTCAGGGGCCGCCCTCGGCCGCCGCCGTTTCCAGCGCGCCGCCCGGCCTTCTTGGACCTGCGACTCTTTTGCGGCTCTGCCGCTTGCAGCTGAGCTCCAGCCAGCTGGAGCCTGAGTCTACTCTCTGCCGTAGCTCCTTGTTACCTTCCCATCGTTGTTCCACTCTCGCTTGCTCGCTCTCCCTCCCCGCCTTCCTGTCCCTCTTCTGGCACCTTCCGCCTTCGCTGGAATTTCGTCCGCCCATTCGCTCACCGCCGTGGCTCTTTGGCGCTGTTCTTTGTCGGTCTACTCCTTGGTTCATGGCTATCCCCGCCTACCAATCCCACTTGGTGTATGTCATTTTCCATTCTCACCGTAGTTCCGTCCGCACATTGCCCCTCCCCGCCAGCCAGGCCCCGATGAATATGGCTGCTGCCCCGATGAACAGTGGTCTCTGAGAGTTCGGCCGGGCGTAGTTGCGCTCGTTGCCCTGGGTGCGCTCGATTTTCGACGCCCCGTCGCCGCGCGCGGGTCTGCGACGACAGAAAGTATGCGTGTGTGTACGGGTGGCCGGAATCTGCACCTTGTGGATCCAAAGGAATTCCTTGAGGGCCCGGCCGCCGCACGCTGCGCGCTGCTACTTGCTCCGTTTCGCCGCTGCGCACGAGGCCGCTACCGCCGCGTTTCAATCATCCCATCGCCAATTTGCATGGCCGTGTCTGGATTGTTTCATCATGGCGTGTTCGGCTAAGTTCGTTCTCGATTGGCATTTCCACCAGCCGACCGCGCCTGAGGGTTCTCTGCGCCGCCGACTTCAAAGTGTGTGGCGTCGGCGGTTGTGTGGCTTTGTGGCCAACTCGCCGCGTTCGGGTGCACCCAAAGCGGCACGCGCTCGTGACGCTGCTCATCTGACCGCTTTAGGTCTTGGCAATGTCTTAGCGCTGGTTTGTTGCACGCCCAGGATACTCTCGCACAAAGTTTTGGTGTTTGCAGTGTTCGGCGTGGCTGGTGACACAGTTCACGCGCACTGCTTTTGACGCTGCCGCGCGACGGGTGACAAACGTCCCCTTGCCTTCCGTCGCCGGCTAATTGTTTTCCACCCCGCCCATGCAGTGGCGAGGTGGCTTGAGTTTGGTTGTTTTTGGTGCCCTGGTGCGACAGGATACCAGTTGCTGGCATATGTGCGTTCCAAGCGCTCTCATGCATCAGATTTCTGGTGCCTGCTGTATTGGGCGCGACTAGGGGCGCAGCTTTTTGTTCGCCGCGGTTGGCGTGGCCAAACGTCGTGGGTTGCGGCTCACCCATCATCGCGGCCGTTGGCGTTGATCCGCAGGTCCTCCCTACCAGTCTGCAGCGCAAGTCCGTTGGGTGGCCCACACCACTTGTGTGCCTAGCAACAATTACTGTTTAACACCGCTCTGGTGAGTCAGTGGCCGCAAGTGGCTTCGGGCTGTCGCGAATCAGTTTCTCTCGGGTTGAGTATTTTCGTCGTTTCCTGGCCGTTGCATGCTTCGTTTGGACGTACAGTTCCTCTTACGCACCCATCGCTCGCATTCTGCTGTGTACGACCTTTCTAGGATGCGCTACAGGCAAGGTATGTCGCAATCCGCACTTCCATGCGCTGTTCGCGCTTGAGGACCCCCTGCGCCGCTGACCTAAGAAATAAAATGTGTGTGTGTGAGTGTGTGTGTGTGTGGCTGTGTGTGTTGCGTGTGTGTGTGTGTGTGTGTGTGTGTGTGTGTGTGTGTGTGTGGTTGCGCGTGTGTGAGTGTGTAGTTGGTTGCGTGTGTGTGTGTGTGTGTGGCGCCATCCCGCGGCTGTGGCTGCGCTTTGGGTTACTGTTTTAATGCTGGCGTCTGGACTGTGTGTTGGCCACGCTCGCGCTTGTCCTCCACCCATGTGCGCCGCCGCGTTTTGCGTCTGGCAATTGCGGTCTCTCGCGTTGAACTTGTTTTGTTGTCCAAGGCTAAGCTGGCCTTGGTTGCGTGATTATCCTTATCACGCCGACCTCCTGCACTGTGTTGCACGGCCGCACAATCTGTTACTGCCTCGCTGCAGGGTCGGTGGCGTTCCTTTGTCGCGCAGTTTCCCTGCGTGTATGCACCGCCGCCAGGTTGGCTGGTCTGGCAGTCATGCAGTTCTGTTTGTTGCTTCTTCGAGGCGCTAGTTTGCACCAGACTGTTGTTTGCGCTTCGATTTTTTCGAATGTTGCTTGCGTTTCTCGCGTTTTTTTGGCCGCTGCATTTCGCAATAGGCACCTCCACCTGACGACCGCGCTTGACGCTCCTCTGCGCCGCCGAATTACATACGTTTGTGTGCGCGTGCGTGTGCGTGTGCGTGTGCCTGTTCGTGTGTGTGTGTGTGTGTGTCTGTGTGTGTGTGTGTGTGTGTGTGTGTGTGTGCGTGCGTGCGTGCGTGCGTGCGTGCGTGCGTGTGTGTGTGTGTGTGTGAATGTGTGTGTGTGTGTGTTGGGGACAGTGTTTATTCGAGAAGGCCTTCGCATTTCTCCCGTGACCCTCCCGTGGCTTAGCCCGGGGGGGATTCGGGTGTCTCCGTTCATCGTTATCCGAACGGGCGAGCTCGGGGATATCATTGCATTCCAGCACGCGGGAGGGGATGCCAGTCGGGCCAGGAATTTCTCACGGCTACGCGCCCGCGCCGGTGATGAGCCCCCGAGGCAACCGCATGCTTTTTGCTTCATGTTGTCCCTGCCATCCACGAGGGCGTATGCCTGCGTATGCAGATGTTGATGTGCAGCGACTTTATTCACTTGTGTCGCGTTTGTGAGCATGTGCCCGACCAAATGTGTTGCGTCGCAGGTGCCTCTGCGCGATGCCGCCATCAGTACGCTTTCTCGTGTGGCCTTGTTGTGCAGCAGCGCCGCCGGGCTTCTGTGCTCTGATCGGAGGGCGCGAGCTCACTCTTTGGAGTGTGTGTGTGTGTGTCACGGTTGCCATCTCCTTTGTTGGAGCTGCGGGGAATGTGTTCTTCAGGTCTGCTTTGATTCGCATTCAAAGTATTATGAAGTGATCATGTCGTCCAAATTTTGGGGGCATCGCTCTTGTGAGGAGGGGCGCTTCCAGAAAACGTCCTGGCAGGGACGCGCTGGCGCGTCAAGGAAACGTCCTGTCAGGGACCTTCGGGCGATCCAGGGCCGCGTTCTGTCAGGTACCTTCGCGCGTTCCAGGTAGGCGTCCTGGCAAGGACTTTCGGGCACCTCAAGGAAGCGTCCTGGCAATGTTGGGCGCATCGTGCAAACGTCTTGGCAAGTACCGAGCTTTCCCACTGCCTTTCCCAGACGCTCGTTTTTTGGTTTTGTTTTTGTTTTGTTTGTTCCGAACACGGGCCACCCCTTTCTCTCGACTCCCGTCCCCATGATTGGCTTTTGAGCCTGAGCCGCCTTTTGATAGCCGACACCAGCGTCCAGAGGCCGAACGTCGGCTACGCGTAAGCATGCATTTCGCCGTAGTGAACTTGGTGTGAGGTTCTCGGGGGCCCCGGTGTGGACCACACCCAAACGCGCAGACCCGTATTGTCGCAACGCGTGCAACGGTCGACAAACCGCGCACCAAAGGTCATTCTGGCTTAAGGCCACTGCCGCGTGTAGCCGAACCATCAGCGCTGCAAAATGACGGCCTCGATCTTTCGAGCCGCCCGACTCACTGGACTCGGGTGAATTCGTAATTAAAGGGAGGGGGTCTCATTTCGGGGGGGGTCTCTTCCAGGCTATCTTGGAGGGCCTGGGGGGGGTCTGGGGACGATGTTTTGGAGGGTTCTCCCACAAGGGGGGTCTGAAATGGCTTGTCTTGGAGGGTCCAGACCCCCTCCCTTGTATTACGAAATCTGGAGTACGCGCGATCAAAGAAGTCCTCCCCGGACCTATCCTGAGGCCAGTCCTGGTCGAGAAGTTCTCGGGAAATGCAGCCGCGGCGACGAAGAGCCCCCCCCCCCCAGTAGGCCCCCCAAAGGCATCGAACACCTCGACCCTCGAACAGCGATCCTCTGGGCTTCTCGGGAGTGGCGGCTGCGTCCCCATCGGTCGTGGGCCAGTCGCCTTCGGCCCGCGGGATCTTCCTGCCCGTGGTTTTCCTGCCTCTGCCAGCCCGTGGCCGCCCACCCTGGATCCATCCCTCGAGTACGGCGCGGAGATACGGGCTAGCGCCTCTCTCCTGCGATGTGCCATTCACTACTCTATCGCACGCCGTGGAAGAGGAGGGAAGAGGAGGAAGATGAGGGAGGAGGAGGAGGAGGAGGAGGAGGAAGGAGAAATGATGGAGAGGCGATGATGATGCTGCTGCTGATGATGATGCTGTTGATAATGATGATGCGGATGATCATGATGCTGATGATGATGACCATGATGATGATGGTGGTGGTGGTGGTGGTGATGATGTGGATGATGCTGCTGCTGATGCTGATGCTGCTGATGATGATGATTCTGATTGCGATGCTGATAATGATGATGCTGATGATGCTGATGATGATGATGATGATGATGATGATGATGGTTGCGGCGACGTCGATGAGGAGGAGGAGGTGGAGACTGCCCTGGTCCACGGACGGACGAACTAGCCGACAGCGGAAGGCATAATAGGACTGAGATAACGAGGTGAGGGAGAGGAGGAGGAGGAGGAGGAGGAGGAGGAGGAGGAGGAGGAGGAGGAGGAGGAGGAACATAGGAAATCCAGGATGCATCAAAGACGCCGCTGTACACCCTCTCGTCCTGAGCCCCCTCCTCACGTGCCCCTAAGCGTTCCTTTTCTCTGGAAGCCACGCTCCTGGAAAGATGAACGCCCGATTGGCCCTGCCGTTCAGGCTAGAGCACCATTTTGAAATGGAGCTGAATCTTTCCCGCTATCAGGATGGCGAAGAGCCCAGCGACAGGCCGATCCTCGTAGCTGTTCCACAATCCTAGATGTTTGCCAGCGTGGACCCCGATGACTTCTTTCACTCTGGATGGGTAAGCTATGTGGTGCAAACTACGTACTTAAAGCTATGCGGTGTAAGCTATACGGTGCAAGCTATGTGGCGCAAGCTATGTGGTGCAAGCTATATGGCGCAAGCTATGCGGTGTCAGGTATGTGGTGCAACCTATGTGGTGCAAGCTCATGTTTCGCTAGCTGTGTGGTGAAAGCTACGTGGTGCAAGCCATGTGGTGTAAACTATGTGGTGTACTCATGTGGTGCAAGCCTTCTAGTGCAATCTATGTGGTGGAAGCTATGTGGTGCAATCAATCACTTGCTCAACTTGAAGCTGTCCTCTCCACTGCTCGCGCAAACATCCCACCCTCCCACCCGCAACTTGGTTTGCAAAACCTCTTAAGACCGACCACGACGACACCGACGACAACGACGACGACGACACCGACGACGTCTCCGACGACTTCGACGACGACAACGACGCCGACGCCGACGACGACGACGACGCCAACGAAGGCGACGACGAGGGAGGAGGAAGGACGACGACGGCGACAACGACGACAACGACGACAACGACAACGACGAGGGAGGAGGGAGGATGGCGACGACGCGAACGACGACGAAGGAGGAAGGACGGCGACGCCGACGACGACAACGACGAGGGAGGAGGGAAGACGACGACGGTGACGAAATAGAACCGACGACGAGACGCCGACGACGGACGACGACGACGACGTGGGAGGAGGAGGACGGACGACCACGGCGACAACGACGACGGAAACGACCACGACGCCAAAGAGGACGACGACGACGAACACGAGAAAAGACAGAGGACGACGTAGGCGACGACGACGACGACGACGCGGGAGGAGGGAGGACGGCGACGACGACGACGACGACGACGCAAGAGCGCGCGCGCACGCTTTTGTTGAAAATCCGTGTTGCGAAGCCTTGGGTTTTTGTAGGTTTTTGGACGCACGATTTTGAAATCCTTCCGAAACCGATGGGTTTTGAAGGTTTTCGGCATACGCCCGCGACGACGCGCGCTTCTGCACTTCGTCCTATTTTTTGCAGAGGATTCTCGCGACGGCACACGCGCAAGGGCGTTCGACAGATTTCGACATGCGCGCGCGAAGCCCGTTTGTTAGCATTTGGTGAAAATCTTGAAAAACCTATGGTTTTCTTAAGATTTCGCAAGAGCTCGCGCGGAAGCTTTTTTAGCAAATCAATGTTGCGAAACCCAGTGCTTTTGTATGTTTTTTGGAAACTCGATTGCGAAATCCTTCCGGCACCGAAGGTTTTCGAAGGATTTCGGCATGCGCGCGCGCGACGACGCGCGCGTGTGCACTTCGTCTTTTTTTTGCAAGGGGTTCGCGAAAAAGTGTTATGTTAGAACAAACAATGTCACCGCATAGTGTTTTTTACAAGGGAACCTAAGGGGGGGAACCCGGTCTGGCTGGGATGGTATGATTTCAGATTTAGGATGGACGAGTGGTCAGAATCATGTATGATTTACACACCCGAAAGGGGAACGGATAAGTCCGGGGGGGGGGGTAGAGTCTATTCTCCTTTCAGAAAGGAGAACCTACGTGGTTTAGGCTGTGAGGTGTCAGTTTCGTTGTCGCAAGCAATGTGGTGTAAGCCGTGTGGTGTACGCTATCTGGTGCAGGGCACGAGACGCCGAGGAGGCGCTCGCAGGCGGGCAACAGCCGAACACCCAGCAGCGCGGCGAGCATTCGTATTGCCTCTTCTGCTGACCCGTCGTACAACAACATGTCGTCCGCATGGTGTTACTCAAGCGCTCGCCAGGTCCCACTCCCAAGCCGCTGTTGGGGCAATTGACTTTGCGGTCACGCACGGCCTGCTCCAGCCCAGCATTACAAATCAGAGACGACAGCACTTGCTTGACACCGCGGGCAATAACAAACAGAGTGCTGTCATGCACCTGGCTTGTCTGTTTCACATACACGTCTGCAAGCAAACGCAAGTAGTTATGAGGAACATGCTACCGAAAAGCAGCATACAGCATCGGATGTTCTATGCGATCGAGTGTCTTGGTCAAGTCCCGCAGCTTGAGATGACCAACAGCCCCGTCAATGGAGGGCGGGTGGCTTCCAAGACGTGCAACTCGCACGAGCGGCGTGAACATTTGTCTTAATGCTTGCAAGAGTCACGAGGATGAAAGGCAGGTGGCTTTCAAAATGTTGCTCTCCCTGGCGCCGCACAAGTTCGTTTGATTGAAATGTTGCCCACAGGTATCGGGATGGAGGGCCGTTTCACTTCAAATGACATTCTCGATTCAGGACGCAGTACTGTTAGGCTCCTGAAGCTTACAGCTCTGCACCACTCACACGGATGAGGGGCAATGTAGCTCTCGCGTCAGATCCCCTCAAACTTAAGACCCATAAGTCCGCCAAACAGTGTTCGCACTAAAGATGATTCTTGCGATTTGGTGCACGGGCTTCGGCCAGTTTTCCAGAACTTAGGCTTGCGCCTGGCCGTGGGCGCCGCCTCGTTGGCGCCCCGTGCGCTGTACGGGGTTCCCGGGCTGGTGCTCGCTGGTGCTCGCCCGTGGGCGCCTCGTGGACGCTCCGTGCGCAGGCTGGGAATTCTGTCCACGGAGCTCGAGGAAGGAGACCCCGGGCTGAGTGCGAGCAAGGCGGGGACTGTCGTGCACGATGTGGCATATCTCGTGCGGAAGTTCTGATGGATGTGTCGTCCGGTGCTGTTCCACTGCCTGTCATGACGTGTCGTAACTTCATACGTATCTCGGCAAGGAATTCAGTGGCGATCTGACTGGTCGTGCGGATTCCCACTTGGATTACAGACCGGGTTGCGCGTGGGGGCGCTTCCACGCAAAGCGACAAGCTCTTACCAACAACAACATGTCACTTCGCCCGAGGCTGAAACTGTTCGAGTCTGTCCTCGCCCCTACAGCTCTGTACGGCATGGTCTCCTTGGGATGGACCAGCAGATCTCACTCACGGTTGCAGCCGCTCGGAACAATATGTTCCAGAGAGTGGTGGGGTTTCCGAAGTTGCTGCGTGAGGGTTGGGGGGGGGCAGGCGCGACACACTAAACATGGAACAGACAATGCGTGCTTTCGCAGTGTCTTCCTGCATAGTTGCAGAATTCGCATCAACGGTATCCCCGTTGTCATTGCTCTTCCGACAGCGCAGTTACTCTGTCTAGCCGCCGACGTTTGTGCGTTCCGGGGTCGTAGCTGACTATTGTCATGCAGTGGATGGCTGGGGCAGACCCAGGACGCGGTGGATTGATAGAGTGTGCCCGTTTTTGTCGTCGAGGGGGTTTTGCGCTGCATGAAGCGCTCGGGCCAGGAACGAGTTTTCTATGGAATGCTTTCGACCACCATTTGCTTTTTATGATTGGATGGCACGCATGAGAATGATGCTCGATCGATCTTCAGGTGTGTGCTAAATATGCACGCGCATAGCTATTCGTATGTCTGCCGCATGTGTGGGGCGAGCGCCCCCCGAGCTGCTCGGTCGGACGTTGACTTGGTCATAAACGGTGGAAAGGCCCGACGCGAAACGTGCAACCCCCCTTGCCGACACGTCTGGCGGTGCGACGGGACTGACATATTGATTGATAATGAGAGGGATGAATGGATGGATGAATGGATGGACGGACGCACGGGATGGCGATGGTGGTGACGGTGGTGGTGGTGGTGTTCATGGTGTTGATGGTAATGGTGATGATGATGAATGTGGAGACGAATATGAATAGGAATGTGCAGATCATGCTGATGACGATGATGATATTATGGTGGTGGTGATGATGATGGTGGTGGTGATGATTGTGATGGTCCTGATGATGCTGACGACGGCGACGACATGGATGATGATGATGGTTGTGGTGGTGGTAGTGGTGATTATGGCGGTGATGACTTCGATGATGCTGATGATCTTGACGACAGCGAGGACACTGATGATGATGACGATGCTGATGATTATGATGATGGTGAGGGTGCTGACGACGATGATGATGATGATGATGATGATGATGATGATGATGATGATGAAAATGATGATGATGATCATGCTGCTGATGATGATGCTGATGCTGATGCTGCTGATGATGTTGATGTAATAATGATGCTGATGATGATGATGATGATGCTGATGCTGATTATGCTGCTGATGATGCTGATGATGATGATGATGATGATGATGATAATGATGATGATGATGATGATGATGATGATGATGATGATGATGATGGTGGTGGTGGTGGTGGTGGTGGTGGTGGTGGTGGTGATGATGATGATGATGATGATGATGGTGATGAGAAAGAGGAGGGACGAGAAAGGAATACTAGGGAGGGTTTAAGATCGGCCTCTTCGCTTGTCCTCGCCCCTCCCCGCCCTCTCCGAGATTCTTTGCCGCCTTCCGCGGCCTCCGCCGCCGCCGCTGCCGTCGTTGTCGACGTCGTCGTCGTCGTCGTCGTCGTCGTCGTCGTCGTCGTCGTCGACGTCGACGTCATCGTCGTCGTCGTCGTAGTCGTCGTCATCGTCGTCGTCGTCGGCGTTGTCGTCGTCGTCGTCGTAGTCGTCGTCGTAGTCGTCGTCGTCGTCGTCGTCGTCGTTGTCGTCGTGGTGGTCGTGTCGTCGTGGTGGTGGTGGTGGTACTTGTAGGTCACACGCAGCGGTGCGAAGATAATCGCTGAGTCGGCTTTTGCCACGGAGCGGTGCCAGGGCGCGAAGAGGACAGCGCGTCGCGCACCGCGTGGCGCGGTGTGCGAAGTAGGGTGACCCAGCAGGCGTCGTCGCAGGTGTCGCCGATGCCGTCACCGTCCAAATGCCGAGGGCCGCCGTCGTTGCCCGACGCCAGGAGACTCGCGGGGGCACCCGCCGGATCCGTTGGCAGGCCTTCAGGCTGGAGGCGCGCTCTTCTGGCCTCCGCCGGCGGCAGGGGGCCAGGGCAAGGGCGAGGCGAGGACGAGGGCGAGGGTGAGACGAGGAGGGGACGAGAGCGCGGACGAGAGAACGAGGGACGAGAGCGAGGACGGCAAGGGCGAGGACGAGAGAACTCTGGAGAAGGCGATGGCGGGAGGAGGCGGGAACAGGTCATGGCAACGACGGCGCACGAGGGCGTCACGCCGACCAATAAGCGGAGTGGGCGCACGTGCCCTTCGCCACCGCCCGCCAGACCGATACCTTCCCTGGTCATTCCGACGCTGTGGCCAGGGATCAGGAAGAAGGACGGAGGAGCCCGGTCGACCGCGCCAATGGGCTTGTCAGACGTCATTCCGCTGTCTGCGGCATCATATCTGGCGCAAGTGTGAGTTATCGAACCTAAACAAAGTCTCGGTCGTAGTTATAGCCGCCTTGCCCTTCGGGCAAGGAACCTTCGCGGCCCCAACCAGCCACCCAGGGACATGGAGGGAGGGAGGGAAAGAGGAAGTATGAGGAGGATGCGGAATAGGAGGAGGAGGAGGAGCAGGAGGTGGATGAGGAGGAGGAGGAGGAGGAGGAGGAGGAGGAGGAAGAGGAGGCTGCATCCTCCGGGCGCGCGCGTCGGTCGCGTGCCAGCGATTTTGCCGCGATACTGCGCACGCGGCTGCATATGAGAAAGCGGGGAAGGAGGAGGAGGAGGAAGAGGAGGAGGAAAAGGATGTTGAACAGGCGAGCATGCGCCAACGGCGACGGCTGCAAGTAAAGGGGGAGCAGGTGGAGTAGGAGGAGGAGGAGGGATGGGAAGGTTGTCGATGAGAGCGACGCTGGACTTCTCCTCCTCTTGGCCTGGAACACCTTCGAACCCCCTCGACCACCTTAGTCCATCACTACCCCAACTGAATGCCTTATGTGCCTGCTTCTCCTCCGCCTTGTCTTCGCTTTTCCCCCTTCTCCTTCCTCCCCTAGCCTCCCTCCTTCCAGTTGCTTCCAGCCTTTTTCCTTACCGATAACACGTTCTGTCGCACCACCAGACGTGTTGGTACGGCGGGCTGGGCGTTGCGCCTCAGGTTTCCCAATACTTACGACCTTGAAGTTTTCAAAGTGGGGATCTCGCCTGAGCGCGGCGTCCGTTCGTCTTACAACATTGCAGCATTTACAAGGGCGGTGGGCGGTTGGTTTTTCAACATTTGCGGATGCCGCGTTTCTGGGGTGCAGCCAGCTCTCGCGGACGCATCCGACTCTGCGGTCGTTTGGGTTGCCCGATTGGTTCCCGTCTGGCGCTGGCGCTGGATCTTTGTCCTGCTGTTCTGGATCCTGACCGCGGGTGCCTACGAGTGCTACCGACTGTAACTGGTGCCGCTTCTGCTGCTGCTGTTGCTGCTGCGTTCGCTTGCGACGCAGCCTCGGGTGACCGCTCGACGGTGGCCGTGGTCGTGTCGGCGGATGTCTGCGCCTGCCCCCTGGCAGGTGGTGGCGCCTGGTGCGCACTCGCTCCTCCTCCATTCTCCTCCCCCTCCCCCTCCTCCTCCTCCTCCTCCTCCTCCTCCTCCTCCTCCTCAATTCTCCTCCTCCTCTTCCTCCACCGCCTCCTCCCTCTTCTTACATATACCCCCTGCCCGACGCACCGTCTTTTCCCTCCTCCTTCTCCCTCCTCCTCTTCTTCGCCATGAAGTAGAAGGACCTGATTGGAAACGGGTCCTAGACCCCGGAGCCTTTTCCCCCAGGGGCCCGAGGAAGACGTCCACGACTCCTTTCCTTCAGAATTTGTATCCTCCTTGCTGACCTATTCTTCCTCTTCTTCCCTACCCCTCTTCTTCTTCCTCCCTCTTCCTCTTCCCTCCTCCCTGTGGTGCGAAACATGGTAAGAGAGACGGGGACAACGTATGACAGCCGGTACAGCAAATAATGGGGCACATCGGGATCAAACATCATGTTTCTGGACTCCGTAAGAAAGCGCTGAGAGTGAGAGAGAACGGGGAAGTCAGGTGGCGAACCTGCCTTTACGGCGCGCCGTCGTCATCCCTACAAGTTGTTAGCCCGTTGCTCTCCTAGGAATTTCCTGCTTGACGTTCAGATTTGCTCCGCTTGACGGTCATGCTAGCCACTCAGATGCACGCTTTCGCAATCCTGGCGTCAAGTCAAACATCGAATGCCTAGAGGTTGGCACCAACACCATTATCGGTGTGTGTGTGTGCCTCCACCGAGGGAAGGTGACCCCGATCTCGGTGATGGTGGTAGTACTCGGGGTTCTTGTGTGGCCGAAGCATTATCACGAACACCAACAAGTAGTATAATCCTTCCCCGTGACGCCACCCCTCATTGTTGGTGTTGGTGCCAATGTACAGGCCTCCAAGCAAAACTTCCGAATCAGAGTGGCTGCTTCTCTTCTTCCTCTTCCTCGTCCTCCTCTCCTTCTTTCTACTCTCCCTGCCTCTTTCCTGCCTTTTTCCAATGTCCTGTATCCTCCTCATCCTCTTCCCCTGTCCTCCTCCTCGTCCTCTTCCCCCTCTTCCCCCCCGACACAATGCTAGAATTTTCCCAAGCTTCATTCCGAATTCTCGTCGCCACGGCGCCACCGCTCCGTTCCTAGAGGGACCGCGCCCCGACAGCGTCCGTCCGTCCGTCCCTTTCCCGATCAGTTGGCGCAGAGTTTCACTCATTGCTGCCTGGCACTGGGCTTGGGGCTCGACCCGATCTTGTAGACACGTCGGCGTTCGTTGTCGACGCAGGCGCCATCTTCTTTCGTGCCGATGCGTCGTCGAGGCACCAGGCTTGGTTGTTTGCAAGAAGGCCTCCTCCCTCCTCCCACCTATAGGATGCAACTCTTGAGAGGTCAAATTCAGCATCGGCGCTGGTATGTCTGTGCTCAAAGACTGGCCCAATCTGGCGTAGTCCCGCGTAATTCCGTTTAATCTCGTTTGATCCGGCTCAATTTGGTTTAATTTTAGACCTCATGCGGCCCAATTTGGCTTGCCGGCCCCCCAGTCGGGCTTAAGCAGCGAGAGCGGACGCTAACGCGTTCCAACGTTCAAATTGCCAGCAGGCCGCGCCGGGCTGTGTGCACACTGAGACGGCTGGAGAAGAAGAGGGCGGCCGCAGGGGAGGAAGCAGGGAGCCTGCGCCTCGAAGAGCGCGCAGGCGGCCTCTCGCTCCTCGCGGCCCTCGAGGAGTCGTTCCTGCGAAGACCTCCCAGGAGCTGCCTCCCGACCTCGCCGCCGCCGTGGCCCGAGGCCCCGGAGACCCCGACGCCTGGAGCCCGGGCGGAGCCTCGTGCGGCCCGAGGCCTCCCCTGGCCTCCCGAGAGGGGGGGGGGAGCGGGCAGGAGAGGCACGGCCCCGGACATGCTGGCGTCGTGAGGAGATCGTGACGGGAGGCTCTGGGCCGTTTTCAGCCTCCAGGGGCCCTCGCCGGGCATCGGGGCCGTCAAGGGTCAAGGAACGACTCGGGACGAAAGACTGGCACCTGGACTTCCGCGGACCGCGTATCGAACAATTCAAGACTTCGCATGTCTGGGGAGGCGTGGCAGCTCTCCGAGGAAGAGGATGCGGTCTGGCTCCATGCGTTTGTGCGTGCGTGTGTGTGTGTGTGTGGCAGCATGACGGTTGGAGCCGGTTGGGGGGCTGAGGTGGCCCAGCATTGACTGGTTCCAGCCAGCAGCAAGAAGGAAGATGAGTGATTGGTTGACTGGTGTATTGGGTTACGGTGTAAAGAAGGTGGAGGTACGTTTGGACTATGGAGGTCTTCGTTGGCCGAAGGTCTATAAAGGAGTCCTCGGCCCCCTCCGTTGACAACTGACGCCGTGATGTGAAAGTGTACAAAAATAGTAGCGATAGACACGGCAGCCCCTATGACGGCAGCCGCCGAGGGGGCGGAGCCTATGATGGTCACCACCACAGGGGCAGAGGCTTATGAAGGTCCTCGCCAGAGGGGGGAGGGGAGGCCGATGTCCAATGTCTGGCCACTCGCGGAGCTGAGGTCAGAGTTCCTGACGAGTCCTCGAATGAGGCAGCCTGAAAAAGGAACCAGAACAGTGTGGGAACCTCCGGCCAGTGACCTCAGGAGGCCGCTTCCCTGCCTCGGAAGGTCACCGACGCAAGCTGTGGGAACCTCCTGCCGGTGATCTGGGAAGGTCCCCCCTGCCACCCCCACCTGCGTCTCAGAGTAGGCCCGAAGACGACATTATAACTACCTCCCGAGAGCCCGCAAGCGGAGTAACCATGCAGAAAACGTAGCGAAGGACATACATGTGATGTGGTCCTGAGTGCGGGAATCCTGAAAGGGCCTGAGATGTGGAAGGCTTCGCACGACCCATGAAATTCGGCCACGTTCACATGGCTGGACGCGGCCGAAACAGTTTGCCAGTTTCGACTTCGGGAGGGGTCTGGGGACTCTTTTAGCGGATTTGCCATCATTCCACCCTCTTGGCCGAGCCTATCCAGCGCAGAACCCTAGGCCGCTTCCAACATTTTTTCGTCGCAGCGCGGCAGAGGTGATCTGCACACGCGCGCTCTAGTAGCCCGGGGCGTGGCGTACTAATTGTCCGGCGAGGCCCTCTTCGAACACGAGTGTGCGAAGGCGGTCAGCGCTGAGGCTGCTTTCGCAGGTGGGGCTGGCCAGTCCGCTCGAGCCGCAGACAGCAGCGGTGGCGCGATGCCCCCTTCCTTCCTCCTCCTGTGTCCCCGCAGCGGGCCTGGCGTTTCGCGGCCCAGCGTCGTTTTTTTCTCCCAGGTTTGGCGAGTTCCGAGCTCCAGGCCACTGTGAGCACCAGGAGGGGGATGACGGCAGGTTCGCGCCGCGTCGACGCAGCGGCGGGCGTTCAAGGTTGAACTTGAACTCCGCCAGTGGCCCGTAATCGGTCTATAAGACCAGCCGGATGAGGACGATCAGGACCAGCAGCATGATCCAGGGGCGAGGCAGCCGAGCCCTCGATCGCGGATTCGAGGTCATCGAGGCTCGTAGGGCGTAGAGGTTGCGACCGCAGTGAAGGGGCGAAAGGGGAGGTGGGAGAAGAGGACGTGGGGAAGAGCAGAGGAGTGGGTTGGTGCTGCTGCCCACTTAACCCCCGCGCAGCGGAGGGGCGCGAGGGGGAAGAGGGAGTGGAATCAGGGTGCGGAGAGGGAAGGGCGGGTGGAGAACGGAGAAAGCCATCCCGCAAGGCTCTCGAGAGGTGTCCGCAGGCTCCACGAGCTCCCTGGAGGCCTTCAGAGGTCCTTGGAGGTCTCGGGAGGTCTCCGGAGGCTCGAGCAGGACCAACAGAGGCCCAAGACGTCGATCTCCGACGCGGGGGGAGGGAGGAGGCACCCAGACATTTGGCGCTTCAATTTTTCGATGCGTGGGCCCGCTCGACCCCTTCTCCAGGGCTGTCGACCGTCCCGATGTCCAGAACTGGCCTCAGCAGGCCAACAGTGGCGACGAACGGGCCGCCCGGATGTTGTGTTCGTGGGCTCCGCACCGGCGATGCGCCCGCTCAGAAATCTTGTGTAGTTTAAGCTCCGTGGTGGATGCTTTCTCGCCATATCGCTCGGGAAACGATATGCTGTACGTATCACGGTTCTTGCTTTTTCGTTAGGCTTGTGTGTACTGCATGTTCATGTCGCACGCGCATCTCCGACATCAGCACATACGGTTGGCGTTGCAACGGTAGCGTGCGATGTGGCGCCCCTGGCCCGCTCATTACACGCTGTCCCCCACATTTGTGATGGCGTGCATCGAAGAAGCCCTGGCAGTGGGACAGCGTGCACACACGGATCCCTCGCAGTGGGATCGCCTCACAGGGACAGTGTGCAGGGAGAGGCTTTATCTTAAGGGGGATGGCGTGCTTTTCGGAGATCGGTGTCGCACGCTATCTTTGCGACGCCAACGACGCCAACGACGACGAAGACGCCGACGCCGACGCCGACGCCGACGCCGACGCCAACCGCAACGCCAGCACGTCCTTCAGCGTCCCGCAGCCCCCCGCCCTCTCTGCGGCGCCCACCTCGCCAGCTCGATCTGCGGCTGCACGAGGGGCGGCCTCCGCCTGGGCGCCGGCCAGGAGCGGGGCATGGGGTCGGCGCCGCGCGGCCTCCCTCCCTCGGGGGAGGGGGGGAGCAGAAGGGAGGAGGGGCCAGAGAGAGGGCGGGGGTGGGGGAGGGAGGTGGAGAATGTGGCAGAAGTACAGATGCTGGTATTCGCCGTGGCCCTCCGCAACCCCGTGGACATTTCCTTGGGCGTGGGTTTCTGGAGATGATGATGTCACAGGAGGACGCTTTAGAGTGCCTTGAACACATTCAACCTGTCATGAACCCCAGGAAAAGCACGACTCCGGGTATGGTGAGGCGGTTGACGGGTTTGCGCAGGCGAATGCTGGCGCGCCCCTTTCCACCACGAAAGACCACAAGACTTTACCAGAGTCCTTCCGCAACGAACGCGGGTGGCGAAACCTGCCTCCCCTTTCAGGTTGTCGTTTCGATATGTTGTGTTTTACCGATCAATGCGTGAACGGATAGTTGGGATGTGCCAACATACCAGTCACAGCTCTTCGAAAGGCGCCTGCGCTCGGGCTTGCCAACTACGATTTGAAGGCAGAAAATTTCGAAACGGCAGGGATATTAGCTACGTCCGCTGCGAGTGTTTCGAGGAAGATGTTCTACCTCGCGCGATGCCTCCGATTCGACATCCTCCCGACTGCGTATGCCTGCTGGCAAGACACGCAACTAGATGGAGCAGAGTGTGTGACCGACGAATGCACCGATTCGTACCCTACTCCCACCAGCATAAGAGTTACAGTTTGAAGGGCCTCATTTGGGATGATCCTGGAGGTCTAATGATGTTTGACACTATACAGATGCATCCTTTGCATAATGCTCACAGACAAGCCTGTCAACGACTGAGCGGGTACAAAGCACTCATCGGACTTACCCCTCCTTGCTTCGTTGTTTCATTTGAAATGCAGAGCTGCCTGGAAGTTTGCTGGAGGCTTCTCCAAGAGTTCCTAGGCTTTGACTCGAATCCAGTAAGGCCATCTTGGGGCAGCCATCGGGCTTTTGAGGCCTCTTTGAGATTGAACAGGCGACAGGGACAATTTGTTGAACACTCACATGTTTGAGGGGGGCGCCTTCTCGTTCGGGGGGCGGTAGGGAAGACCGAGAATGATGGATCGAGAGGGGAGGAGGGGAAGAGGTGACGGGCGGAGGGAGGAAAGCGAACAGAAGGAAGGCGGATCATGAGGGAAGCTACGGAGGAGGGATCAGGGAGGAAGGACGAGATAGGCAACGTGCGCCCGCCATGGACGTTCACGGATGGATTTGTCTACGGTGGCAACCGACTCGTTTTTATCGGCCCAGTTGTAGATCCCTCGAACCAGGCAGATTTTGCTGTTGGACACTGGGCAAGTCTGACACCACCGGCCTTCGTGTTTCCTCGCGTTTCGGCGCCGAAGTCGCCGAGGGTCCGAACCGGTCGGGCCCAGTTGCGGGATCTGGCATGGCGAGAGGGTCACCCTTGGCGCGCGGCGCTCATGGCGACACGGCTGTGTCGCGATGTGTGCCGGCGTGCCGTGGCGATCCCGGGCAGGGCGAGTACATCGCCGAGACCACCTACCGATACGTGTCCCAGCCGCGCTTGCCAACGCGGCCGGCGGTCGGAGGGTACCAGCTACATGCCTGCACTGATGCTGGCCCAGGGTGGTCCTGGCCAGGATCGGTGTAGGTGTATAGTTGGTGCCATAGTAGGCGGGGCCGAGCCGCGAGGGGGAGTGCAGGGAGGGGGCTGCGAGGGGAGGCGCACTGCCGCGCGGAACTTCTGGTGCGTGGTCTGAGCATCCTGAATCGTCCAGAGTAGGGGGAGGGGGAAGGCTTCTTACAAACACCCCTGCTTCTTAGAAGGCGCGGGCCTCATCTATAGATGCAAGGCCAGCGCCTTCTGAGAATCAGCCTCCTTCGAAGAAACCTTCCCCCCTCCCCCTACCCCCAAGTGCGCGCAGCCAAGTTAAGCTTGCGGCCCCCTTCCGTCAGGCTGCAAACTGACGGTGTCGAAAGCGAGAGGGTCTTAATGCTGCTGTGGAGGTCTGGGCCGAATCACGGAAACCCGAAAACGCATATTGTGCCACAGTGTGTCTTGCTTGTCGTTGAATGATCTAGCGAAGTCGTTCCTGTTCGAACTCTTTGTTCTTTGGGATGAATTAGCTTTCCTCTTTGGGGACGCCAAATGATGGGCACGCCAAATATGAAATATGCAGGCTTCTGCCGCAATGTTCGCGCGTACGCAGGTGTGCAGCCCAACAAAGCTCGGCCTCACTTTATCGTTGTCGTCGTTATGGCTCCAGTTGTTTCCATGAAGTGTCTACTGGAAATTGGCAACTTTGCTCTTGTGGGTCTCTCGGGGGGCGCTGTGTACCCTGTGATGTTCTGGATGGTACTTGTTTGACTGTTCTTTCGGATGCCAGCAAACTTGGCACTGGAAGCCTCGAAGACACTAGCACCCCTCAGACCGTGGTGGTCTGAGCTTGGCGACAGATTGTGTGTAGGGCGGGGTGGCACCTGTGGTCCGAGGGCTCGAAACCAGCAGGCGGCTGTTCCTGCAGTGGTCTGTGCCTGAGGGATTGACAACCCGAGGTTTGCGTCGCGTCGAAGTGGCGGCGACCCCAGCGTGGACTCCACGGACGACCTGTGTGCGCCGTACCGTGTTGGGGTCTCCCGAGGCGTCGGGCATCCTCGAACCAGGAACGGTACGGTGCAGAGCCAACACTTTCTGCACTGTACCGCGCTGTAGTGACGCCAGCAGGGAGTCCAGATATGATACGGTGCATTAGCCCCGTTCCCCCAAAGGCTGAACGATCCACGCGGTGTCAGAGAGACCAGAGCACAAGTCGTCACGTCGTGAGCTGGCGGCAGCTGAAGATCGGGCGTGCCAGCCCCCGGAGCCAGGTGGGCAAGGGCAAGGGCGACTGCATGCCTCTGGAGCGCCAGCCGCCCTCGGCCTGCCTGTGCCTCTCTTGGTCTTCGGCAGAGTGGGCCTGCGGGAAGAGCTGAGATGCGCGCAGACATCTGGCGTCTTGCACAGCTCGAGGCGGCCAGTTTCTGGGGGCCATTTTGGGCCTTCGGAGGCTGGGTTTGGGCCCCGGGACCCTCTGGAAACGGCCAGGATGAAAAATTGGGCCCGGGAAGCGGTCGAGAGTTCTGGGGGGCCATGCCTCCAGCAAAATCGTTCCGGCGGATATTTAAGGGAGCTTGCGAGACGAGTTTAGATAATGGCACAGAGAGCGGGGCTACTGAGTGAGAGGAGACAGGTGAAGGTTCACGCTCACATTGACGCAGGCAGCGTGTCCAGTTTTTTACTTTTAGCGTCGAGTTCTCAAGAGACATATTCGCAAATCTGGTGATTCTGTTCTGAATTGCACGGGCTAGCTTCTTAGAGTCTATGCCCAGCAGTGACTTCCAGGGCTTGCGGAGCAGTCACAGATATTGAACATGAGGAATGAGGAGATGGATACAGACGGAGAAGAGGGATGCACACATGTATATGTCTCTATATCCGTGTATATAGATCTCCGTATTGTTGTTGCTGTAGCTGTTGCTGTTGCCGTTGTTGTTGTTGTCGTCGTCGTCGTCGTCGTCGTCGTCCTCGTTGTTGTTGTTGCTGTTGTTGCTGTTGTTGTTGTGTTGTTGTTGTTGTTGTTGTTGTTGTTGTTGTTGTTGTTGTTGTCGTCGTCGTCGTCGTCGTCGTCGTTGTTGTTGTTGTTGTTGTTGTTGTTGTTGTTGTTGTTGTTGTTGTTGTTGCTGCTGCTGCTGCTGTTGCTGTTGCTGTTGCTTGTTGTTGTTGTTGTTGTTGTTGTTGTTGTTGTTGTTGTTGAACATTATTTCTTCTTAAGAATAATTATTGTTGGGCCCCTGGTGCACGACCCCCCCGCCGCGCCTAGGCCGCAGCCACATTTTCATCATTTTCGTGAGGAAGTCTCAGGCAAAACGGGGTATCCAGATCCGGTTGTTTTGTTACGATCGTTTTCCCTTGCAAAAAAACTAAAAATGGACATTTCTTGTTCTAACATAACCAAACTTCAAGAATCCCTTGCAAAAAATAAGGTAAAGTGGACATTCGCGCGCGCAAGACGAAATCCTTCCAAAACCTTAGTTTTCGTAGCGATTTTAACATAAAAACATCAAAAAACCAATGGTTTTTCAAAAAAAAAAATGTCAAAATTTCATCCCGCGCGCTCTTGCGGATTCGTAGGAAACCCAACACTTTTTAAACATTTCTGTCAAACGGGCTTTTGCGAGCAACTTTTTCGAACTTCTGCAACAACGGTTGCGCACCTGCCAGGGCCATCATCCCTGTCAAATAATACCATGCGGGACACATTCGTTTTTTCTTCGCGCGCGCACGCCGTCGTCGTCGGCCGCGGGGCCCTGAATAGTAGCCACGGTCGTCCGCATGCCACGAAGTGAAGTGTCCGAACGTCATAGGGCGGGAAGCTGGGTGTGGGTGGTGGCGAAGAGTCGTTTGGAAATTAGGTAGAGCTTGAACCGGCCCCCCCACAAAGTGGGGGTATTGCCCGCCTCCTATGAAAACCCTGGCACTGGTGAGAACGGAGTGTCCCCACGTGCAAGTAATTGTTGTTGTTGTTGTTGCTGTTGCTGTTGCTGTTGCTGTTGCTGTTGTTGTTGTTGTTGTTGTTGCTGCTGTTGTTGTTGTTGATATTAGTCGTATTACTATTGTTGCTGTTGTTGTTTGTGTTTTGATTCTTATTATTACTATAATTTTCGTTTTGTTCTCTCTCTCTCTCTCTCCCTCTTTCTCTCTCTCCCTCCTTCTCTGTCTCCTCTCTCTCTCTCTCTTTCTATCTTCCCCCTTTTTCCCCCTACCTCTCGCCTCTCCTGTTGCCTCTTCTGCCCCTTCTCCTCTCGCCTCCCTCGCTCCCCTTGCCTCCCTCTGTCCTGCCCTCCTCCTTCCCCTCCTCCCCCCTCCTCCGCCGTCCTCCATCCTCCCCCCTCCTCTCCCTCCTCTCCCTCCCTCCTCCCTCCTGCCCTCCTCCCTCCTCTCCATCCTCCCTCCTGCTCCCTCCCTCCTCCCTCCTCCCTCCTCTCTCCCTCCCTCCCTCCTCCCTCCTCCCTCCTCCCTCCTCCTCCCTCCTGCTCCGCCCTCCGTCCCCCTCCTACCCCTTCCGCCTCCTCCCGCCCTCCGCCTGCCAGGACTACAGGCCGCCGCCGCCGGTCAAGCCCAACTGGGGCAGGCGAGACGCTCGCCCTGACTGCAATCGGACGCGCAGTAGCATGGACACCGTCTCGCTGAATTGTTGGAGCGGGGAAGGGCAGCGGTGGTGGTGGTGACGGTGATGGTGATGGTGGGATGATGATGGTGATGGTGGTGGTGGTGATGATGATGATGGTGGTGGTGATGATGATGATGCTGGTAAAGGTGATGCTGCTGCTGATCACGATGCTGAGGATGATGCTGCTGCTGCTGATGATGGTGATGCTGATGATGGTGATAATGCGGGTGATGATGATGGTGATGATGGTGATGATGATGATTGTGATGATGATGATGCTGGTGATGATGCTGCTGATGATGATATTGGTGGGGCTGATGCTGATGCTGATGATGATGGTGCTGACGATGGTGACGATGCTGCTGATGCTGCTGGCGGTGATGACAATGATGATGACGCTGATGATCATGCTACTGATGATGCTGATGCTGATAATGCTGCTGCTGATAATGATGATGCCGATGACGATGCTGGCGCTGTTGCTGCTGGGGCTGCTGATGATGATGCTGATGATGCTGCTTATGATACTGGTGCTGATTCTGATGCTCATGATGACAATGATGCTACTGGCGGTGATGATTATGATGCTGCTGATAATGCTGGTGATGATGGCGAGGCTGATGATGATGATGCTGCTGATCATGGTGATGGTTAGTGTGACACATGCTGAGGAGGATGGTGATGATGTTGATGATGATGACGACGCTGCTGATGATGCTGATGCTGGAGACGATGGTGATGCTGATGCTGATGATGATGATGCTGGTGAGGACGATGATGATTATGATAGTGATGATGAGATGGTGATGCTGCTGCTGATGGTGATGAGAATTGTGCTGCTGATGCTGATTATGGTGCGGGCAATGCTGATGATGATGATCCTTGTGATGCTGGTTATGATGATGCTGCTGATGGTGACGATGATGCTGACGATGACGATCCTGATACTGCTGCTGCTGATGATGATGATGCTGGTGATGATGATGATGCTGATGATGCTGAGGATGACGATGATGCTGCTGATGCTCGTGGCGATGCTAAGGACGACGGCGACGACGACGATGATGATACTGATAATGATGATTATGATGACGACGCTGCTGATGCTGTTGCTTCTGCTGCTGCTGATGATGATGCTGCTGATAATGGCGATGCTGATTACGATGCTGATGCTGATGCTGATGCTAATGATGAGGATGATGCTGCTGCTGATGATGATGAGGATGCTGATGATGCTGATGATGATGATGCTGGTGATTATGACGATGACGATGATGACGATGACGATGACGATGATGATGATGAGGAGGAGGAGGACGCTGATGGGATTGCGGCTGCTGATCATGATTCTTGTTACGCTGGTGACGATGATGATGCTGTTGACGACGATGTCGATGATGATGATGATGATGATGGTTATGATGCTGATGCTGATGATGCTGCTGATGATGATTATGATGATTGTGCATGCTGCTGCTGCTGAAGCTGGTGATGCTGATGATGACAAGGTTGGTGATGCTGATGCTGCCGATGATGATGCTGACAACAACGCTAAGGACGACGATGGTGACTGTGATGATGATACCGCTGATGATGATGATGATGATGATTATGATGATGATGCTGATGATGATGATGATGATGATTGATGATGATGATGATGACGATGATGATGATGACGATGGCGATGACGATGACGATGATGATGACGATGATGATGATGATGATGATGATGATGATGATGATGATGATGATGATGATGATGCTGATGCTGATGCTGATGCTGATGCTGATGCTGATGCTGATGGTGGTGATGATGATGATGATGAGGAGGAGGAGGAGGACAGGGGGGAGGAGGAGAAGTAGGAGGAGGAGGAGGTGGAGGAGGAGGAAGAAGAGGAGGAGGAGGAGGAAGAGGCGGAGAAGGAGGAGGAGGAGGAGGAGGAGGAGGAGGAGGAGGAAGGTGAGGAGGAGAGAGGAAGGGAGGAGAAAGGAGGCACTGTTGCCGTGAGGAAACAGGGTCCTGAGCGAGACTTTTCCTGGACCCCAGGGCTTTCACATGGGACCAGTTTTTCATCCCCAAATCGTTCTCTGACGGCATAGGGGCCCGAGAAGAGCCCCGAGAGGCTGAAAACCTAGCAAAAAGCAAAACCCACTTGCCCCAGGACGCAAGGCCCGCTTCCTTACTGTGAAGTAAAGGGGAAACTGGAAGAGCGATTCTCCAGAGGTCCGCGGAGGTCACGAGGGGCCGCTGGAGACACAGAAGGGCCAACATGCAAAAAAGACAGTTCGGCCACCGATCCACGATCCTCGGGCCTCCTCGTCCTCCTCCTCCTCCTCCTTTTCCTCCTCCCCCTCTTCGTCGTCCTGTATGGAAGCCTCCAGACGCCTCCTAGGAAGGGTCCTCAGGATTCATGCGGAGGCCCACGGAAACCGCCAGAAGCCTCTAGATACCTTTCTGCGGAAGTCACTGCTGTTGCTTCTGCTGCTGCGCTTGGCCTGCTCCTCCTCCCTCCCCCTCCTTTCTCCCTTCCTCCGTCCCTCCTCCCTTCCTCCGTCCCTCCTCCCCCCTCCTCCCTCCTCCCTCCCTCCTCCCTCCTCCCTCCATCTTCCTCCCTCCTCCCCTCCTGCCTTATTCCCCCGCCTCCCCCCCCTCCCCCCCTCTCCTCCCCCTCTCCTCCTTTCTTCTTTCGGGCACAGTCGGCGGCTACAGAACCCTCCATCCAGGTGCCCGCGGCGAACTCTGCCGCCCTTGCCAGCGCAGCATCGAAGCAGGAAGGCGGTTGAGTGTCACACCGTCCAGCGCATTCTTTGAGCTGGCGCGGGTCTTGAGCACCCCCTCGCTGTCCACAGCCTCTCTCTCCTCTTTCTTCCTCCTTCGCCTTCCCCTTCCCTCTTACAGGGATCTTGAACGCGTCTTGGGGGCTCCTCTGAGCCCCTTAAGGGCCTCGCAGGCCCTCTCGGGGCCTCTTCTTCGAGGCCTGCTGGGGGCCCGTCGGGTGTCTCGGGGCCATCTTGGACGCGGCAATTTCACTGAGCTCTCCCGAAGATGCCCGATTGAAGCCTGTCGGGCAAGTCTGGGCAGTTTGTGGGGCCGTCTTGTAGTCCTCTTGGGCCGTTTTGGGGGGTTCTCGGTTATTCTTGGGCCTGTCTTGGGGCCGTCTGGGGCCGTCTTGGAGGCATCTGGAGTTTCTATGAAGCTAATCCGGGGAGATCTGAAGCCGAACAGCCTCGGAAGCGAAGTACTATGATTCTCTGAAGTTGTTTCAAAAGTTGTTCGTCTCTTCGAACCTTGTTGACGGTCTCTTGGTTTTTGTGTGTGCGTTATGGAGTTCTTGAATCGCTTCGCTTATTCCGCTGGCCCATACGGCGCGCCTTGGAAGCCTTTGACAGCTTCCTGGGGGCCTCTTCGGGCGCGAGGCTCAAATCGTCGGTTACCGTTCCCCCTCTTGGGCCCGTCTTTAGGCCGTTTTGGGGATCCCGTGGGCCGTCTTGGGAGCCTTTTTGGCCGTTTCGGGGCCGTCTCGAGATGTCGTGGGACTTTTTTGGGGTCTCTTGGGCCGTCTAGGGGCGGTCTTGGGGGCTTCTGGGGCCGTCTTGGAGCGTCGGACGCTCGAACAGGCGATAGCGTGAAACACATTGACGGCGATAGCTCGAAAAGGCGACGATGCTCGAAAGAACACCATCACAACCACACACACATACATATGTATATGTATGTATGTTTGTATGCATGCATGCATGCATGCATGCATGCATGCATCTATGTATGTATGTCTGTATGTATGTATGTATGTATGCATGCATGCATGCATGCATGCATGCATGTATGTATGTATGTATGTATGTATGTATGAATGAATGAATGTATGTATGTAAGTATGTATGTATGTATGTATGTATGTATGTATGTATGCATGCATGCATGCATGTATGTGTGTGTATGTATGTATGTATGTATGTATGCATATACATATATACCTTTACGAGTATAAATGTGTATATATTTATATGGACCCTCTTGATGGACCTCTTGGGCCCTCATGAGGGACCTCTAGGAGCGCTCTTGGGGCTTCATTGGGGCCTCTTGGGCTGTCTTGCCGAGGCATCTTCGGCTACCTTGGCGGCTTTGGTGGCCTCCCAGGTCCGTCTTGGAAGCCATCTTGGGCATCTGGGACTCATTTTTGGCGCATTGACGTTCGCCTGAAACCCATTCCACCGTTTTGCGTATGTTGTGGGTCAGAATCGTCAGGGATGCTCGTGGCGAGCGAGAAGGAGGATAGGGAGGATGAGGAGGAGGAGGAGCAGGAGGAGGAGGAGGAAGAGGATGAGGAGGAGGAGGAGGAGGAGGAGGAGGAGGAGGAGGAAGAAAAGGAGAAGGAGGAGGAGGAGGAGGAAGGGAGGATGAGGACGAGGAGGAGGCCTCTCGATCGCTTCTTGGGGCATTTTTGGGGCCAAACCTGATCGTGGACAAGACGCCTGTTTGGAAGGCTGCTTGGGGTCTCTTGGGAGGCCTCTCGGGGTCCTCTGGGAGGTATTTTCGGAACCTCGTGGGGCTTCTTGGGGTTCTTTTGGAGCCTCTTGAGAGCCTCTTGGGGGCTTCTGGGGGCCTTCTGGGGACCTCACGGGGCCGAGAGCTGAACTGTCTGCTCTTGGAGCTGTCTTTGGGGCCTCCTTGGCCGTCTTGGAGGGAGAAATATTGGAATTATGCTCATACAAATTTTGAATGCAGATCTAAGACTTCACACATGATAATGCAAAGTAAAATGTTTCAGATCTACAGTTGAAACTTTTATGAGATGCGCAGTGCGGAGTTTGAAATCCGCGCCCCACGGCCGCTCCCGTGCAAGCCGTTCTTCTTTCAAATTTGAGCAGCCGGCTTTATTTTGCGGCCGCGCGCTGGCGCAGGATTTGGGCACCGATCCTTTGAGGTTCGGTCGTCTGCAGCGGCGTCGAGGCCGCACAATAAAGCCGCCTGCTCAAATTTGAAAGATTACGCGGCTTGCGGGCGAGACAAAGCAAATGATTTCATTAATTATAGATCGGAATTATTGGGGCGTTGTTTTCGCGCTGGCGCGTTCCGAAAGCAGAAGGGTGGAAGGAGGATCAGAAGGAGAGAGCAGAAGTCCGATGAGAAATCACGAAATTACCGGAGCGGTGTGTTCGCGCTGGCGCGTTCTGGAAGCAGAAGGATTATAATGGGGAACAGAAGGAGAGAGCACAAGTGACAATGAGCAAACGACTTCATTAATTATGCATAGATTCGAAATTATTTGAGCGATGTTTTCGCGCTGGCGCGTTCCGGAAGCAGACGGAGTAGAAGGAGAAAAAGAAAGAGAGAGCAGGAGTAAAAATTAGTGAATTAATTTACTAGTTGTAGATATGTTTTTTTTGGGCGTTTTTTTGGGCGCTGGCGCGTTCCGGACGCAGAACGGGTAGAGGGAGGAACAAAATGAGAGAGCGGAATTCAATATGAATTCAGTAATTACAGATTCGGATTTATTGGAACGTGTTTTTTTCGCTGGCGCGTTCCAGAAGCAGAAGAAGTGGAAGGAGGAACAGAGTGAGAGAGCAGAATTCAAAATGAGTAAAATAGCACACTAATGATAGATTTGAAATATTGGAGCGTTGTTTTCGCGCTGGCGCGTTTCGAAAGCAGGAGTAGAAGAAGGAACAGAGAGGGAGAGCAGGATTCGAAATGAGTAAATGAATTCATTCGTTTTTTTGTTGAAATTCTGAGAGCATTATTTTCGCGCCAGCGCGTTCCGGAAGCAGAAGAAATGGAATGAGGAACAGAAGGAGAGAGCAGGAGGCAAAATGAGCAAATGAATTCATTATTTGTAGACTTGAAATTTTTGGAGCGTTGTTTTCGCGCTGACGCGTTCCGGAAGCAGAAGAAGTGGAACGAGGAACAGAAGAGAGCAGGAGTCAAAATTAGCAAATTAATCCATTATCAATAAATTTTTGGAGCGTTGTTTTCGCGCTGGTGTGTTCCAGAAGCAGAAGAAGTGGAATGAGGAACAGAAGGAGAGAGCAGGAGTCAGAATGAGCAAATGAATCCATTATTTCTAGATTTGGAATTTTTGGAGCGTTGTTTTCGCGCTGGCGCGTTCCGGGAAGCGGGCCGATTTGAAGCGAAGATTTTTGGTGAAGATTTACATTCGATCGAAGATTTTACTGAATATTTGAATTCGAGGGGAGATTTTGGGGAAGATTTACGGGTCGAGGGAACATTTTGGTGAATTTAGGGTTCGAGTGGAGATTCTAGCGAAGATTTCAGGTTCGAGCTAAGATTTTGGTGAAGACTTAGGGTTCGAGTGAAGATTTTGGTGAAGATCTAGGGTTTGAGTTTGGTGGAGATTTAGGGTTCGAGCGAAGATTTTGCTAAAAATTTAAGGGTTCAAGAGGAGATTGGAAGATTTTGGAAGAATTTTGGGGTCGAGTGAAGATTTGTGAAGATTTTGCGAAGATTTTGTGAAGATTTTGGAGTCGAGTGATAATTTTGGTGAGGATTTTGGGTTCGAGCGAAGATTTTGGTGAAGATTCAGCGTTCGAGTTTGGTGAAGACTTAGGGCGAAGATTTTGGTGAAGATTTAAAGGTTCAAGAGGAGCTTTGATTTTGGTGGGGATTTAGGGTTTGAGCGAAGATTTTGGTGAAGATCTAGGGTTTGAGTCAAGATTTTGGTAGATATTCACATTCGATCGAAGATTTAAGTGAAGATTTACAATTCGAGGGAAGATTTTGGTGAAGATTTTCGGGTTGAGGGAAGATTTTGGTGAAGATTTAGGGTTCGAGTGGAGATTCTGGCGAAGATTTCAGGTTCGAGCTACGATTTTGGTGAAGATTTAGGGTTCGAGTGAAGATTTTGGTGAAGATTTAAGGTTTGAGTGAAGATTTTGGTTAGGATTTAGGGTTCGAGCGAAGATTTTGGTAAACATTTAGCGTTCGAGTTTGGTGGAGATTTAGGGTTCGAGCGAAGATTTTGTTCAAGATTTAAAGGGGTCAAGAGGAGATTTTGGTGAAGACTTTGGAGTCGAGTGAAGATTTTGGTGAGGATTTAGGGTTAGAGCGAAGATTTTGGTGAAGACTTTGCGTTCGAATTTGGTGAAGATTTAGGGTTCGAGCGAAGATTTTGGTGAAGATTTAAGGGTTCAAGAGGAGATGTTGGTGAAGGTTTTGGGGTCGAGTGAAGATTTTGGTGGGGATTTAGGGTTTTAGCGAAGATTTTAGTGAAGGTTTAAGGTTTGAGTGAAATTTTTGGTGAAGATTCAGGGTTCGAGCGAAGATTTGGGTGAAGATTCAAGGTTTCTCCTTCCTTTCCTCCTCCTTCTCTTCCTCATCTCCTCCTCGTCCTCGCCCTCGTTTTCCTCCTCCCCGTCCTCCTCCTCCTTCTCGCTCCCTCCCTGCCTCCCTCCCTCCCTCCCTGCCCGCCTCCCTTCCGGTAACGAGTGAAACCGGGAGGTGATATCAGTGAACTCGCGAGTTCACTGATTTTGGTCGTCCCCCTCCTCCGACGAGGCGACCGAAATCAGTGAATTCGCGAGTTCACTGATTGGGCGGCCCAAATCAGTGAACTCGCGAATTCACTGATTTTGGCCGTCCCCCTCCTCCTCCACCCTCGGAAGCCGTCTCGAAAACCGTTTCGGAGCCCGTCTCGGAGGCCGTCTCGGAAGCAAGGCCGTCTCGAAGGCCGCCTTGGATTGCCGTCTCGGAAGCCGTCTCGGAGGCCGTTTCGGAAGCCGTTTCCGAAGCCGTTTCGGGGGCCCTCTCGGAGGCCGCGTCGGCATCGTCCGCGTCGGAGTCGTCGGCTTCGGTTTCGGCATCGTCTGCGTCTGCGTCGGCGCCGTCGGCTTCGCACTACTACTACTACTGCTACTACTGCTGCTGCTACTACTACTACTTGTAGTACTAGTACTACTACTACTACTACTACTACGACTACTACTACTACTACTACTACTACTACTACTACTACTACTACTACTAGTATTACTACTACTACTGCGGCTACTACTACCACAACTACTACTTCTACTATTACTTTTGCTACTACTATTACTTCTACTACTACTATTACTACTAGTACTAGTAGTAGTACTACTACTACTATAGCAACTACTACTACTACTACTACCACGGCTACCACTACTACTAATACTATTTTTATTACTACTACTACTACAACTGCTATTACTAGTAAGACTACTACGACGGCTACTACTTCTACTAGTGCTACTACTGCTACTGCTACTACTACAACTACCACGGCTACTACTACGAGTGCTACTACGACTAGTACTACTACTGCTACGACGACGACTACTACTACGACTTGTTCTAATACTTCCACTACTAACACTGTCCTTATTAATACTGCCACTACTGCGAATAGTAGTAATAGTAGTAGTACTCCTGAAGCAACTCGTACTACTAGTCGGACGACGACTACTACTACTACTACTATTGCTACTCCTACTACTCCTACTACTACTACTACTACTATTACAAGTACGACTACACATACAACTACAAAGAGTACGACTATTCAGAATACGACTACGATTACAACGAACACTACTACTACTACTACTACTACTACTACTGCTGGTCCTACCACTGGTGCTACTACTGCTGCTACAACTGGTACTACTACTACTACTACTACGACGACGACGACTACTACGACGACTACTACTACTACTACTACTACTACTACTACCACTACTACTACTATTACTACTACTACTACTACTACTACTACTACTACTAGTACTAGTACTACTACTACTACTGCTACTACTACTACTACTACTACTACTACTACTACTACTACTACTACGACTGCTCTTGGTGCCACTACTACTGCTACGACTATTTCGACTACGACTGCTACAGCCCTTGCGACGACGATTACTATTACTGCTACTACGACTACCACTGCTACTACCACGACCACGTCTACTACTGACATTATTGAATCGCTTCGCTCATTCCGCCGGCCCATACGGTCTCATGTCTGCCGTTTGCCCGAGGGCCTGGTGTCAATGCGGCGCTTTGGGGGTTCCTGGGGCCGCTTGGGGGACTCCTGGGGCGCTCGGGGGGGCATTTGGGGGGCCTCCTGGGGCCGCTTGGGGGACTCTTGGGGGCCTCCTGAGGGCCTCGTGGGGGCCTCTTGGGGCCTCTTAGGGGCCTCTTGGGGCCTCGTAGGGGCTTCTTAGGGCCGAGGGCGCGAAATTTTGTTTCGTGTTCCCTCTCTGGGGCCCCTTTGGGGGTGTTCTTGGGGCCCTCTTGGACCGTCTTGGAGGCTTCTTGGGCCGTCTTCGAGCCCTCTTGGGCCATCTTGGGGCCCTCTTGGGGGCCTCTTGGGCCCTCTTGGGGCGATCTTGGGGGCCTCTGGGGCCGTCTTGGGGCGTCGGGAACCGAAAAGGTGGAAGCTCCAAAATCTCTCAAAAACCTAAGGAAAAACAATGAATTTTGCCTCCGGGGGCCCTCTTGGGAGTGCTCTGGGAGGCCTCTTGGGGCGTCTGGGGGCTATCTTGGGCGTCTTGGAGCGATCTTGTGGCATGTCGGACCCCTCGTGTACCATCTTGGGGGCCTCTTGGGGGCCTCTTGGCCTTTCTTGGGGCTCTCGGGGACGTCTCGGAGCCCTGTTGGTGCGCTCATGGAGCGCTCCTGGAGCGCTCTGGGGGACTCCTCCCGGGACTCTCTCAGGACCTTGCCGGGGTACTTTTCGTCCGGGGACCCCCAGGGGCCGCCCCGCGCGCGCGAACTAGAGAATTCTTAACCAGTTACCGGAGATCTTAGCACGCCTCTGGCCCGTTGGGCCGGCGAATTTTTACGACTACTACTACGGCTACGACTACTGTTACTACTACAACCACTACCACTATTGCTTCAATTACGGCTGCCCCTGCTATTATTACTGCTGCTACTATTATGATTATTTTTGCTGTTGCTACTTCTGCCAACGCTACTACTACCACCACCCCCATCACTATTACTTCGACTACTACTACTACTACTACTACTACTACTACTACTACTACTGTTTCTACTCTTACGACTACCACGACTACCATTACAACTACTACCACCACTACTACCAGTACTACTACGACTACTACCATTTCCAATACCACTGCCGCAACCAGCAATAGTTTAATATGCGTACGAACACTAGTACACACGCACTGGTGCTTCTACTAACCCATCATTAGTATTGCGAATACGACTACCACTGCGACTACGACATGGTAGTACTACTACTACTGCCGCCTCCACCACCACCACCACCACTTCTACTCACTACCGCTACTACTACTACTGCTACTACTACTGCTACTATTACTACTATTACTACGACTACTACTGCTACTACTACTACTACCACTACTACTACTACTACTACTACTACTACTACTACTACTACTACTACTACTACTACTACTACTAGCACTACTACTAGCGCTACTGCTACTACTACTACTACTACTACTACTACTACGGCTACGGCTACTAGTAGTACTACGAGTACTACTAGTACTACTACTGCTACTACGACTACTGGTCCTACTACTACCACCACTGCAACGACTACTACTACTACTACTACTACACATAGTACGGCTACGGCTACGACTGCCACCACTGCTGGTACGACCACTACTCCTACTACTCCTACTACTAGGACGACTACCCCTACAACAACTACGGCCACCACGGTTATTACTACTACCACTACGACCACTACGACCAGTACCACTACGACCACTACTACCACTACTACTACTACTACTACTACCACTACTACTACCACTACTACCACTACTACTACTACCACTACTACTACGACGACTAGTAGTACTATTACTACTGCTGCTATTACTACAACCACTACTACTATTACCACCACTACTATTACTACTACTACTACTACTACTATTACTACTACTACTACGACTAGTGCAACAACAACTACTACTACTACTACTTCTACTACTACGTTTACGACTGCTACGACGACTACTACTACTACTACTACTACCACCATTGCCTACTACTTCCAGTACTACTACTCCTACTACTACCGGTACTACCACTACTGCTAATTTCCCAACTACTACTACTACGAACTACCTACTACCTACTACCTGCCGAGCAACCTACCTACTAGTACTACTATTATTACTACTACTACTACTACTACTACTACTACTACTACTACTACTACGACTACGACTGATGCCGCCACTACCATTACGACTGCGACTGCGATTGCGACTACGACGACGACTGCTGTTACTACTACTATTACCACTGCTACTACTACTACGACTACTACGGCTACGATTGCTACGGCGACTAGTATCACCGCTAGTAGTAGTAGTAGTAGTAGTAGTAGTAGTAGTAGTACTAGTAGTAGTAGTAGTAGCAGTACTACTATATACTACTACTACTACTACTACTACTACTACTACTACTACGACTGCTACTACGTTTACTACGATTAGTAGTAGTAATAGTAGTTGTAGTACCACTGCCACTACCACTACTCCTACTACTAGTACTATTGCTACTACTACTACTACTACTACTACTACTACTACTACTAGTATTACCACTACCACTACCACTACCACTACCACTACCACTTCACTACCACTACCACTACCACTACCACTACCACTACCACTACCACTGCCACTACCACTACCACTACCACGACCACGACCACTACCACGATTACTAATTACTATTACTACTACGATTACTACTACTACTACTCAACTACCTACACTACTACTATTTTTACTACTACTACTGTTATTATTACTACTACTACTACTAGTACTACCACTTCCACTACCACTACTACTACTACTACTACTACTACTACTACTACTACTACTACTACTACTACTACTACTACTACTACTACTACTACTACTCTACTACTACTCCGACTAATACTACAACTACTATTACTACTATTTTACCACTACTACTACTACTACTATTACTACTACTACTACTATTACTACTACTACTACTACCACTACTACTACTACTACTACTTCTACTACTACTTCTACTACTACTTCTACTACTACTTCTACTACTACTAGTACGGGTGCTACTACTACTATTACTGTTTCTGCTACTGCTACTGGTACTGCCACTATAGTCACTACGACTACTACTGGCTCATGTAGCTTTTGGGAAGCATGTGGAAAGCCTCGGGAAGGTCCACGAGAAGCTGCTCAGAAGCTTCTGGGACATTTCTGGGAAGTTCCTGGGAAGCTTCTGGGAGGCTTCGGGGAAGCTCCTGCGGGATCCATCAAAACATCACGTCATCACCCCATCATCACATCATACCGTCACCAAAACATAATCCAACCATCACGTCATCATCACATCATCAGATCATGCCGTCATCAAACTTTCACATCACCACCACGTTATCACATCATACCATCACAGAATCGACGCATCGCCGCATCATACCGGCATCGAACCATCACGTCTTCACCACATCACCACATCATATCATAATCATGCCATCACGTCGTCACCACAACATCACATCATATGTATCATGTCATACCGTCATATCGTCATACCATTCCATAATACCATCACACCATCATATCATACCATCATCATACCATCGCGTATTATCACCATACCATCACATCATCATGCCGTAATCAAACCATGTTTTCATCACCACACCATCACATTATGGCATCATCGTACCATCACATCATCGTACCACCATCACATCATCATCGCACCGTCATAGCATCACATCATCGCACCACCATCACATCATCATAACACCATTACACCATCATAGTACCATCACACCATCACACAACACACCTTTCACCTCACATCTGTCATCCACTGGAAACGTCCGTGAGTACCTTAGAGCTGAAAAATGAAAGGCCGGTCCGGGCAACAAGCCACGTTTAGCCCTAGTAGGAGGAGTAATAGAAAATGTAGCAGTCGGGGTACGATCTGTAGTTGTAGTAGTAGAATTTGGTGTGTGATATTTGGTGTTTGATGTTGGTGTTTGCGCGTTTGGTGTTTAGCGTTTGTTTGGCGCTTGACGGTTGGTGTTTGGTTTTTGGTGTTGCTGTTTGGTGTTTGGTGTCTGGCAATGCCTGTCGGGTTTGATGTTTAGTGCTACTGTTTGGTATTTGGTGCGTTGTGTTTGGTGTTGGTGTTTGGTGCTGTGGTGTTTGGTGTTGGTGTTTGGTGCTTGGGTGTTTGGTGTTTAACGTTTGGCGTTTGGTATTTGGCGCTTGGCGTTTGTTGTTGGGTCGTTGTTGCTGTTTGGTCTTTGGTGCGTGGTGTTTAGTGTTTGGTGTTTGGCGTTTGGTGTTTGGTGTTTGGTGCTTGGCGCTTGATGTTTGGTGTTGCTGTTTGGCGTTTGTTTAAGCTTCTGTTTTCTTTTGCTTCTTCTTCTGGCTCCCCGAAAAGGAACATCAGTAATCTCCAGAAGTAACCGAAAAGGAAAATCAGACACCTCCGGAGGTTTCCGACCGAACTTCCAGATTCCATTGTTTCTCCCCTCTCCTCCTTTTCCGTCCTCTCCACCTTTTTGCTCCTCTCCACCTTTTCGCTCCTCTTCTCCTTTTCGCTCCTCTCCTCCTTTTCGCTCCTTTACTCCTTTCCGCTCCTCTCCTCCTTTCGCTCCTCTCCTTCTTTTTTGTCCTGTCCACCTTTTCGCTCCTGTTATCCTTTTCGCTCCTCCTCTCATCATTTTCGCTCCTCTCCTCCATTTCTCTCCTCTCCTCCTTTTCTCTGCTTTCCCCCTTTTCGCTCCTCTCCTCCTCTCCTCCTTTTCGCTCCTCTCCTCCTTTTCTCTCCTCTCCTCCTTTTCGCTCCTCTCCTCGTTTTCTGTCTTCTGCTCCCTTTCTCTCCTGTCCTCCTTTTCTCAATTCTCCTCCTTTTCGCTCCTCTCTTCCTCTTCTCTCCTCTGCTCCTTTCCTCTGCTCCTTTTCTCTCCTGTCCTCCTTTACGTTCCTCTGCTCCTTTTCTCCTGCGCTCCGTTTCGCTCCTCTGCTCTTCTTCAGTCCTGTCCACCTTTTGACTTCTCTCCTCCTTTTCGCTCCTCTCCACCTTTTCGCTCCTCTCCTCATTTTCGCTCCTTTTCTCCAAAACAACTCCCTCGAGAGGCCCCAAAACGACCCCCGAGGCTCCCAAAGAGGCTCCAGAATCAGTGAACTTCCGAATTCAGTGATTTTGAGGAGGCCCCCCAAAAACCTAAATCGACCCCCAAGGGGGGCCTGAAAGAACCCCAAAGGGGCCCCGAAAGGACCCCAAAGGGGCCCAGAAAGGATCCCAAAGGGGCCCCTAAAAGACTCAGTGATGAGATGATGAGGAGATGAGATGAAAGGACCCCAAAGGCCCCGAAATGATCATGATGGTGATGATGATGAGGAAGAGGAGCAGGGAGGAGGAGGACGAGGACGAGGACGAGGAGGACGAGGAGGACGAGGAGGAGGAGGAGGAAGAGGAGGAGGAGGAGGAGGAGGAGGAGGAGGAGGAGGAGGAGAGGAGGAGGAGGAGGGAGGAGAGGAGGGAGGAGCAGGAGGGAGGGGAGGCGAGGAGGAGGGGAGGGATGATGGGCTGCTGATGATGATACTGATGATGATGATGATGATGATGATGATGATGATGATGATGATGATGATGATGATGATGGATGATGATGATGGTGATGATGATGGATGGTGATGATGGTGATGATGATGGTGATGGTGATGGTGATGGTGGTTGATGATGATGATGATGATGGATGATGATGACGATGATGATGATGATGATGATGATGATGATGATGATGATGATGATGATGATGATGATGATGATGATGATGATGTGATGATGATGATGATGATGATGATGATGATGCTGATCATGATGATGATGATGATGATGATGATGATGAGGAGGAGGAGGAGGGAGGAGGAGGAGGAGGGAGGAGGAGGTGGAGGAGCAAGAGGAGGAGGAAGAGGAGGAGGAGGAGGAGGATGATGAGGAGGAGGAGGCACGGATAATTTTGCCTCCCGGTGCCAGGCTTCGATGGACACCCTGTGGGGCCAGGGTTTGGCTTCTGGCGCAAAGGTTGGCTGTGGCCTGAGATCCGGGCGGGTTTCTTGGACCCTGACTTTCTCTTCTTCCTGCTCCTGCTGCTGCTTCACTCCTCCTCCTCCTCCCTCCTCCCTCCTCCTCCTCCTCCTCCTCCTCCTTCTCCTCCTCCCCCACCTCCCCCAATCCTCCTCGTCGTCGTCGTCCTCCTCCTCCTCTTCCTCCTCCTCCTCCGCCCTTTCCTTCTCCTTCTGAAAAACCTCCTCGCGTCGGAGCCTGTTTTCTGCAGGTCCTGGCAAGTTTACTTGTAAGGCAGTTCGCCTCATCCCCCCTGAGAAGGAGCAGAAGGAGGAGGAGGATGAGGAGGAGGAGGAGGAGGAGGAGGGGGAGGAGGAGGAGGGGGAGAGCAAGACGGAGAGTAGCGAGGAGGAGACGGAGGAGGAAGAGGAAGGGGAGGACAGGAGGATCAGAGTGGAGCGAAGAGCGAAGAAGAGGAGCGAGGACCAGGAATGAGCGGGGCAGAGGAGGAGGAACGGGGCGAAGCGAAGAGCAGGGAGGAGGAGGAAGAGGTCCAGGAGGAGGACAGGGAGGATAAGATTTGAAGATGTTGGTGAAGATCGATGAAGATGTTGGTGAAGATTTTGATGAAATCTTCACCACAATCTTCACTCTGACCAGTTTTACCAAGTTTCAAATCCAGATTAGAATTTTTCACTTCATGGCCAGGGTAACAAGTTTTAGATGTTGATTTTAAACTCTTGTGATCCTGATTTCAATCTCGCCGGTCTTGGAGGGTTCTTGGGCTGTCTTCTTGCCCTCTGGGGCCGCTTCGGTTGCGTGTGGGGGCCCTCTTGGGATGGCTCTTGGTGGCCTCGCGGGGCGTTTGAAAGGCGTCTTGTGCCATCCGAAAGCCACATTGGGCGTCTTGGACCAGTCGTTCGACGACTGGGAGTCCTCTTCGACCGTCTTGAAGGACGGCGCCCAGAAGGAAAATCATCTCTGACGCGAACCGGCCAGGGTACTTTTCGTCCGGGGACCCCCGGGGGCCGCCCCGCGCGCGCGAAGTAGGAAATACTGTAAGGCAGTTGCCAGAGATCTTAGCACGCCTCTGGCCCGTTGGGCCGGCGAATTCGGGCCTCTTGGAGCATCTTGGGAGGTTTTTCGATCCTGCGCAGTCAAGACGCTGAAATACGAGCCGCTTTGGGTTCAGAAGGGGCTCTGGTTTTCGGGTCGCTCTTTAGATCTAGGTCGTAGAGCCTGTTCGTGGCCGATGAACGCCGTGGGCATGAAGAGTCCCTTGGTTCCTCAATCAGCTTTCCTTATGGTAGCACGATGACCGTAGGGGCCAGTTGAGCCGTGACTGGATGGTCTTGGGGCGTCCTCGAACTAGTCGTTTGAGGGCTCTTTTTGGCTGTCTTGCAGCCGTCTTGAAGCCGAACCGTACGCTCCTGGGGCCGTCTTGGGCAGTATTGCGGCCTCTTTGGGATCTTTGGAATTTTGCTAAGGGGATCTGAAACCGAACAGCCGCGAGGACGCAAATACTGATTTTCATTATGTTTCGAAAGTTTTTTTGCTTCTGAGGGCCTCGCAGGAGGCCTCTTCGGGTGTCTCTTGGGGACTTCTGGGGAGACCTCGGAGTGGGCTCTTTGGGTCGCCTTCGGATGGTCTTTGGGCGTCTTCCGATTAGCATTTTTTTGGGGCGGTCTTTGGTTGTCTTGGAGCCGTCGTGAAGCCGAAACATGCGCTTCTGGGGCTGTCTTGGGCCGCTCTTGAGGCGGCCTTAGGATGTCTCGGGGCTTCTTGCGGCTCTCTGAATCTGTTCTGAGGCGATCTTCAGCCGAACAGATTTGGAAGCAAACCGAATTGATCGGCAGTAGGATTTTCAATATTGTGCAGGCCTGACGGCTGGTGCCGCCGACCTTGAAAGACATCGACGATCAGGAGGGGGAGGAGGAGGAGGAGGAGAAGGCGGATGATGAGGAGGAGGAGGAGGAGGAGGAGGCGGAGATAAGGAGGAGGAGGAGGAGGAGGAGGAGGAGGAGGAGGAGGAGGAGGAGGGGGAGGAGGAGGGGGAGGAGAGGAGGAGGGCGAGAAGGAGGAGGAGGAGGACGAGGAGGAAAAGGAGGAGGAACAGGACTCCTGGGCCCCCGCCCCTGGGGAGGAGGACCAGAGGAGGACTAGCGTGGGAGAGGGGAGGGGAGGGGGAAAGGGGAGGAGGATCCCCAAGTACGGATGCGTATCTGACTCCCCTCCCCCCCTGGGACTCCTCCCCACCTGGGGAGGAGGACCCGATGACGGGCGTGCCGGAGAGGAGAAGGACTGGCTTGGGAGAGGTGGACCGCCAAAGGCGATGCGAATCTGACCCCCTCCCCTCCCGGGACCCCCCCCCCCGGGGAATGGACAAAGGGAAGGGACTTCCCTTTGATGTAAGTAGGACGTGGATGAAATTCCCTCGAGCTGCGAAGCCGTTCCCCGAACGAGGAAGGGTGCTCTCTCTCTCTCTCTCTCCCCCGACGGGAGAGGAGGATGGGAAGGAGGGGGCGAAAGAAGGCTCCCCGTCGACGGGACTGGACAAACACCCCACACACGCCGACAGGGCCGGCGGACTTAATCGCTTCGCTTACTCCGCCGGCCCGTACTGTGCCATCGCAGGCGTTTGCTTGCGCGTTCGTGGCTTCTTGAAGGCCGTTTGTGGGCCTCTTGGAGCTTATTTTTGGGCCTTTTGGCGGTATTTCTGGGACCTCCTGGGGCGTCACGGGGGCCTTTTGGGGGCCTCTTGGGGGTCTCTTGGTGCCTCTCGGGGGCCTCTTGGGGGCTTCTTACGGGCCTTTTGGGGCCTCCAGGGGACCTCTCTGCGCCTAGAGCTCGAAATGTCCGTTCGGGTCCCTCGTCTGGGCCCGCTCTTGGAGCCGTTTTGGGACCCTCTTCGGCCATCTTGGAGGGTTCTTGGGGTGTCTTCGGGCCCTCTGGGGCCGTTTTGGGCGCTCTTGGAGGCCTCTTGGGCCGTGTTGGGGCGATCCTGGACGCCTCTTGGGCCGTCTTGGAGCGCCAGTAAGCCGAAAAGGCGAGAACGCCAAAAACCTTCAAAAGCTAAGGGAAATCACTAATTTCTGCCTCTGTGGGTCCTCTTGGGTGGTCTCTTGGAGGCCTCTTGGGGCGTTTTGGAGGCACTTTGGCTGTCTGGAGGCCATCTTTGGCGGCGTCTTGGGTCGCTCTTGGACCGTCTCGGACCATGTTGAGCTCTCTTGGAGGCCACTTGAAGCGCTCCTGGAGCGCTCTTGGGAGCCTGGCCGGGACCTGCCCGGGACCTGCCCGGGACCTGCCTGGGACCTTGCCAGGACCTTAACAGGACCTTGCCAGGACCTTGCCGGGACTTGCTGGGACCTCGCAGGAACTTGCGGGGACCTTGCCAGGACCTTGCCGGGGTATTTTTCGTCCAGGGACCCCTGGGGGCGGCCCCGCGCGCGCGAGCTAGAAATATCGTTAACCAGCTACCGAGGATCTGAGCACGCCCTTGGCCCGTTGGGCAGGCGATTTTTTTTTTACTTCCGAGAGCCTCGCTGGAGGCCTCTTTGAGCGTCTCCTGGGGACTTCTTGGGACAGTTCCAGGTAAACTTACTAACCAAGACGCTGAAGTAAGGACGACTTTGGGGGCTCAGGAGGGTCTTTGGTTTCTTCGGGCCGCGCCGTGGATCTCTAGGTCTGGGAAGCCACTCGTGGCCGACGCTCGCCGTGGCTAGAATAGTCCCTTCGTTCCTTATGTAGCGTTCCTTCTGATAGCACGATGACTGTAGTCTGTGGGGGGCTCGTTGGGCCGTCTTGAGATGGTTTTTGGGGCGTCTTGCAGCCTTCTCGGAGCGGTCTTTGGCTGTCTTGGAGGCACCTGCAGGCCGAAAAAGGGCGTCGGGTAGCATCACCAGGAACCGGACTGCGCCAAGAGTGTGGGGGGGTCGGCTGTAGAATCGAGGAGACTAAGACATGGATCAGGGCACGTGGACTAGCGACGGGTGACTGGTCCCGTTTCCATGTGAAGTCGGTGTGCTCCGTCGCCACATCGAGCGGCATTGTCCTCGCGTTTCTGGGGTTACCTTCCGCAGTCCGTTGATCTGGCGCCCACGCGCCAGATCCACGGATCTTTAATTCACGGCAGCGCGTGCCCGAGAGAAGAATCAAAGGACACTCACCAGACAACGAACAAGCATTCCGGCACGCTCCAGCGTGCCGCAGGGCCGGCGGCGGGTGATCCGCAAGACTGGCGTCGTGGCTTGAGTGCAGCGGGGAGCAAGAAGGCAACACGGATTGCACGAGCCTCTCTGATTTTGCGCTATCCCTGCCAGTGTAGGCTCAGTGGCCGATCTATGGCTGGGGCAGAACTTGCTATGGATGTGTTGGAAGGCGCCAGCAGCACCCACGCACGCGAAGGTCTGATGGCCCAGCAGTGGCTGCCGCTGATGTAGACAGGGTTCTAGCATATGCCGCCCCCTCCCGCAGAGTTTTCGGAGACGGGATTCCGAGATTTGCCATTCCCGCGGGATTACCCGAGCCAGCCAGATCCTCATACTTCTGAGTGGCAGTCAAGTCTTTCTTGCCTATTGCATCCGCCAATGGCAGGCAAATCGGAGGATTCACCACGATAGCAGCTCTCTTGACGCTGGTGGGGTGGGTCGCCTACGGCATGATGACCGGCGACACTAGGGCCAGCCTCTCTCTTCATGACATTGTGTCGCGTCTTTCACCCCACCAACATATTGACAGAGAATGGCTAGTACCCTGTAGAGTCCATGTAGGTGGACTGACTTGCATGGATGCAGCTTCGCCATCGCCTTGTGGGTTCCAGCGAGATGGAGCTGCTAGTGGCGACCTTTGCCCAACTTGTACGTTCTGGGTTTCTGGGTGGGAGTGGAGGAGGAAAGAATTCGTCGGGTCAGTGGAGGAGGGAGGGGGTGACGGGGAATGAGTTTTTCTGCCGCGCGCCTGATCGCGCGGGCGCGGCTTGGTGGCCACCCCGGGGGAGACAGAGGGAGGCGGGAGACGGACGGGGAGCTGGCGAGCGGGCGGGCGGGCGGGCGGAGCGGGCGCGCACGTTGGCGGGCGGGCGGGCGGGTGGGCGGGCGGGCAAAAAGGCGGGCGGGTGCGCGCGGGCGGGCGCGCGGGCGGACGCACGCGTCGGCGGGCGGGCCGGCGCGCGAGTGGACGCGTACGGGCCCGCGGGCGGGCGGTTAGGCGGGCGGGCGGGCGGGCGGCGTCTTCGTCGTCGTCATTGTGGTCGTCGTCGTCGGCGGCGGCGGTGGCGGCGGCGTCGTCACAGTGGTCGTGGTCGTGGTCGTGGTCGTGGTCGTGGTCGTGGTCGTGGTCGTGGTCGTGGTCGTGGTCGTGGTCGTGGTCGTGGTCGTCGTCGTCGTCGTCGTCGTCGTCGTCGTCGTCGTCGTCGTCGACCGTCGTCGTCGTCGGCGCCGTCGCCGTCGTCTTCGTCGTCGTCGTCGTCGTCGTCGTCGACCGTCGTCGCCGTCGTCGGCGTCGTCGTCATCGTGGTCGTCGTGGTCGTGGTCGTGGTCGTGGTCGTGGTCTTGGTCTTGGTCGTGGTCGTGGTCGTCGTCGTCGTCGTCGTCGTCGTCGTCGTCGTCGTCGTCGTCGTCGTCGTCGTCGTCTCGGACGTCGTCGTCGTCGTGTCGCCGTTGTCGTCGTCGTCATTGTCGTCGTCATTGTCGTCGTCATTGTCGTCCGTCGTTGTCTTTGTCTTTCTCGTCGTCGTCGTCGTCGTCGTCGTCCGCGTTGCGCCCGGCATGCGTCGCCGCGCGCCGAGTAGAGGGACGTGGGAGGAGGGAAGAGGAGGGAGGAACGAGGAGGGAGGGGGGTGAGTGGGGAGGAAGCAGGAGGGAAGAGGGATGAGGGAGCAGGAGGAGGAGGAGGAGGAGGAGGAGGAGGAGGAGGAGGAGGAGGAGGAGGGAGGAGAGGGAGGAGGAGGAGGGAGGAGGAGGGAGGAGGGAGGAGGAGGAGGAGTGAGGAGGAGGGAGGAGGGAGGAGAGGGGTAGGAGGCGTGGGAGGACGAGCGCGGAGGTGGGAGGAGGGAGGAGGGGGAGGAGGGAGGATCGGAAGGAGGACGAGGAGGACGGGAAGGAGTGAGGAGGAGAGTTGGAGGACGAACGAGGAGGGGGGCGGAAGGAGGAAGAGGAACGCAGTGCAATGCAAGGCAACGCATTGTGCGACTGCGCCAAATCAAAGAGTAGATGCCGGGTTTCAGGTTGTACTTCCTTCCTAAGCGGGGAGGGGAGGAGGACGAGGAGCAGGAGCACAAGGAGGAAGAGGAGGAGGAGGAGGGGGAGGAGGAGGAGGAGGGAGGAGGAGGAGGAGGATGTCGGTTCTCAGACATCCCTGGGGTGAGGACATCGCCGGCACAGTGGTGGTAGGGGGGCAGGCAGGGTTCGGGAGTGGAGGAGGAACGAATTCGTCGGGTCAGTGGAGGAGGGAGGGGGTGATGGGGAATGAGTTTTTCTGCCGCGCGCCTGATCGCGCGGGCGCGGCTTGGTGGCCACCCCGGGGGAGACAGAGAGAGGGATGTGGGAGACGGACGGGGAGCGGGCGCGCGGGAGGGCGGGCGGGTGGAGCGGGCGCGCACGTTTGCGGGCGGGCGGGCGCGTGGGCGGGCGGGCAAAAAGGCGGGCGGGTGCGCGGGCGGGCGCGCGGGCGGACGCACGCGTCGGCGGGCGGGCCGGCGCGCGAGCGGGCGCGCCCGCGCGGGCGGGCGAGGAAGTCTCAGGCGGGAGGGGCTTCGCAGAGCTTGCCGCCGTTTCACAGTAGCGCCTGGCCTTGCGTTCTCTGGCCTTCCCGCGCGGTCGGGGGTTTCGGGATCGTCAGCCGTGCGAATTCGGGCTGCTGGGCGCGGCGGAGATGGCCGCTCCTATCTGTTCGGGTTTGGCTTCTCTTGGGTTTTTGGGTTTCGGGCTTGGGGAGGTTTCCAGGTTTCGCTCCTTCCAGATTTTCGGGTTTCACTGGAGATTTGCGGGTTTCGCCTCGAGAAGTTTCTTGGTTCGCTTTGCTACCTCAGGATTCTGCCTGTAGGCGAAGGCGCGATTGAAGAATGTCCGCAAGGTCGTGTCAGCGCAGAGGGAGGGTCGAGAGTGGGTTAGGTAGCAAATCATGGGTGCCTTGTGTACCCTCGTAATTCCGTCTTTACAGTGCGTTAGCGTCGATTAGCGTCGTGTAATTGATGGGACAGCGCGGCTTTAGCTGTGATTTGCGCCGATCTAGCGTCGATCCAGCTTCGATTAGTGTCGATGGGCGTCGATCTAGCGTCGTATCGCAAGAGCTAAGATGATGGCATGGGAGGCTTTCATGAGTGGTCACCGAAGGTGGGGAGATGGGACCGCACCGTGTGCTGCCCCGCAGGCTGGGCCGCCAGAGGCGCCGGTCGCGCTGGTGACGCCAACCGCGATGAGGCCGCTGGCGGCGCCAGCACCCTCGCCAGCTGGCGGCGCGGCCGAGGCCGAACCGTCGGCGAGGGCAGCCGAGTCACAGGACACGGTCGACGATGACGACGGTGGCGGCGACGACGGCGACGACGACGCCGGTCGACGACGACGTCGACGACGACGACGACGACGGCGGCGATGACGACGGAGGTCGATGGCGACGACGACGACGACAGTCGACGACGACGATTCTGACGACGACGACGACAACGGTCGACGACGACGACGTAGACGATGACGTCGGCCACGATGGTTAACGACGATGACGGGTCGACGACGACGGAGACGACCGACGGTCGAGGGCGACGGCAGCGGTCGACGACGACGACGACGACGACGATCATCGACGGGCGACGACGACGACGACGCCGGCGACCATGGTCAACGACGGCGGCGACGATGGGGACGACGACGTTGGCGGCGACGACGACGGTAGACGACGACGCTGACGACGGTCGGCGGCGGCGACGGCGCCGACGACGACACTGGCGACGACGAAGACGACGGCGACGGCGCCGACGACGACGACGGTCGACGACGACGACGACGACGATGGTCGACGACGACGACGACACAGGCGACGACGATGATATGGACGACGTCTGTCGAGGACGACGACAACGACGGTCGACAAAGACGACGGAGGCGGCGTCGCTGGCGGTGGGGACGACGGCTACGACGGAACTGGCGACGATGGTCAATGACGACGACGACGACGCCGGCGAAGATGGCCAACGAACGCGACGGCGTCGGCGACGACGACGACGGCGACGACGGTCGACGTCGACGACTACGACGACGAAGACGACGACGACGACCGTCGACGACGACGACGACGACGGCGACGACGACGACGACGACGACGACCGCGACGGCGACGACGAGGGTCGACGACGACGACGACCATGCCGACGACGGCCGCGGCGACGACGACGGCGACGACGACGACGACGGCGTCGACGACCAATGGTCGACGACGACGACAACGACGCTGATGACGACGACGACGACGGCGACGATCGACGACGACGACGACCACGATGGTCCACGATGACGACGACGCCCATTACGATGGTCAACGACGACGACAGCGCCGACGACGACGACTACGACGACGGTCGACGGTCGACGACGACGACGACGGTGGACGACGACGACGACGGCGACTGCGACGGTCGACGGTCGACGACGACCATGGTCTACGACGACGCCGGCGACGATGGTCAACCACGGTCGGCGACGACGACGACGCCGACGACGACGACGACGACGGTCGACGACGTTCACGACGACGACGACGGTCGACGACGACGACGACGACGACGACGGTCGACGGCGACGACGACGCTCATCGACAACGACGACATTGCCGGCGCCTTTGGCCAACGACGACGACGACGGCGTCGACAATGAGGACGACAAAGGCGATGCCGACGGCGACGACGGTTGACCTTCGACAACGCCGACGACGACGGTCGACGGTCGACGACGACGAGGAGTGTCGACGATGACGCCGACGATGGTCAACGACGACGACGGTCGACGACGACGACGAAGACGGCGACGACGCTGATGATGACGACGATGACGACTCCGACGACGGTCGACGACGTTCACGACGACGACGACGGTCGTCGACGACGTCGACGATTGCCGACAACGACGACGCCAGCGACGATGACAGCGACGACGTCGGTCGACGGCGACGACGACGATAGTTGACGATGACGACGACGACTGCGACGACGGCGGTGACGACGACGACGGTCGACGCGACGACGTTGACCGTCGACGATGACGACGACGACGACGGTCGATGACGGCGACGCCAGCGACGATGGTCAACGACGACGGCGTCGACGGCGACGACGATGGTCATTGACGACGACGGCGTCGACGACGACGACGACGACGACGAAGACTGCGACGACGACGACGACGACGACGACGGTCGAGGACGACGGCGGCGACGACGTCGGCGACGTCGACGACAGCGACGACGGTCAAAGGCGACGACGACGATGACGTTCGACGACGACGACTACGATGACGACGGTCGGTGACGACGACGGCTTCGACGCTGGTTGACGACGACGACGTCGCCGGCCACAATGGTCAACGACGACGACGGCGTTGACGTCGACGACGACGATGGGAACGACGACGACGACCACGACGGCGACCGTCGACAACGACAACAGCAACGGTCGTCGACGACGACGACGAGGGTCGAAGACGACGACGCCGGCGACGATGGCGACGACGACGACGTCGGTCGACGACCACGACGGTCGATGACGACGACGACGACGATAGCGGCGACGACGACGGCGTCGACGACGCCGGGGACGACGGCCAACGGTCGATGACGACGACGACGACGACGATGACGACGGTCGACGACATCTGCCGACGACGACGACGACGGTCGATGACGACGACGATGACGACGACTGTCGACGACGACGACAACGGTCGTCGACGACGACGACTACCACCCTCGACCACGACGACGACGATGACGACGATCGACGACGACGACGACGACGGTCGATGACGACGACGATGACGACGACTGTCGACGACGACGACGACGGTCGTCGACGACAGCGACTACCACCCTCGACGACGACGACGATGACGACGGTCGACGACGACGACGTCGACGACGACGCTTGACGAGGGTCGACGACGGCGACGACGACGGCGACGACGAGGACGACGACGACGGGGACGACGACGGTCGTCGACGACGGCGACGACGGCGATGACGGTCGATGACGACGACCGCGCCGACGACGACGAAAACGACGGTCGACGACGACGACGGCGACGACGACGACGACGCCGACGACGGCTCTCGACGACGACGACGACGAAAATGACGACGACGACGACGGTCGACGACGGCGGCGTCGTCGACTCCGACAACGGTCAACATCGACTACGACGATGGCGGCGACGACGACGGCGACGACGACGGTCGGCAGTTGTCGACGACCACGCTTGCGACGACGGCGATGACGACGAAGACGACGGCGATGACGACTACGACGGACGACGACGACGACGACGACCTCGGTGGATGACGACGGTGTCGACGACAATGGACGACGACGACGACGGTCGACGCGGACGACGACGACGGTCGACGTCGACGACGACGGCGGCGGCGACGATGGTGACGACGGTCGACGACGACGACGAAAATGACGACGGTCGACGACGGCGACCACGACGATGACAACTACGACGACGGTCGGCGACGATGACGGCGACGACGACTATGACGAGAGTCGACGACGACGACGGTCGACGACGACGAGGACGGCCGAGGATGGTCCACGTCGACAAAGCCCACGGTCGACGACGACGACGACGACGAGTGCTGCGACGACGACGACGACGGTCTTCGGCGACGACGACGGCTGTCGGTTTCGGTCGATGACAGTTGAAGACGACGAAGACGACGACGTCGATGACGGACGACGACGACGACGGACGGCGAGAACGGCGACGACGACTACGACGACGACGACGACAAGGGCAACGACGACGACGTCGATGGTCGACGATAACGGTCGACGTTGACGAGGACGAGGACGACGGACTACGGCGGCTGCGCGCAGAACTAGACGTGCTGGCACACGCATTTCAATGCATCGTCGATGCGTCGGCGTCGCATCGGCGCCGTCGACGTGGACAAAACCAGGATCGATGTCTAGCCGCATCTCCGATGCATTGCTGATGCGGCGCGATCCTCCGACCCCATCTGCGTCGACCTCATTTGGGAGGCCTCTACACGGATTTCCTGGATCGGCGCTGGACCCCCTCCGTGGCGCGCGGAGCGCGCCAGGGGCGGCGCAGGAGGCGCCGCCACGGGGTTCAGCGCAGATCCAAGAACAGTCCGCTCGGAACTCCGAATGTTACATCTATGCCGCTTTTTTTCTTCCTCGACTCGAAGGGCCAGCGCAAGCTTCTGGAAGCCTCCAGCAGGAGCTCTTCGACTGCGACGCGGACTGGGACGGCACCGAGAGAGGCGCCCGCAGGAGCTGGGCGCCCGACAAGCTGGCCTTCTGCTGCGAGCACCGCCGGCGCGGCTGCGCGCCCCAGAGTGCGGCAGCCCCGGACCCTCACACGGGCACCTCGGGGGGCTTGCTGAAGCCTTCAATGAAGGCATATTTTTTCACTGAGGGCCGCAGCTGTTGCTCGCTGAAGGCAGGAAGCTTTGCTCACTGGAATCAGGCATTTTTTGCTCCCAGGGAAGGGTTTTTGAATTTTGCCCGCGGGAGCAACCGTTTTTGCAACATTTTTGGTTTTCATTGAGCTCATTGTAGCATTCTTTCGTTTTTTCATTTGCAGGCTGCGTCCCCCAGAGTGCGGCAGCCCTGGGCTCTCACGCGGCCAGCTGGGGGGATTTTCTGAGCCCTCAGCTTGGTGCCGGCTGGTGGGGCAGGGGGTTAAGTTTACATTGGCGCCAGCGAGCCCTGAAATACTGGCGCCTCGGCTTCGGGCCCCAGGACCCTCACAGATCGACCCGCCTCGAAACATGGCGCAGAAAGATGAGGTCCGGGGCTTTGGTCGGGATTTTTCACGATGTTGCAGCCGGCCGGTTCTGGCCAGCAGAACGGGGGGAGAAAGATGCCCCCTTTTCGCCACAGCTGGAATCTGCTCGTGTGACCGATTTTTAGCTGATTTGCCTTCGTCCACCCCTCTCGACCGATTTTCCCAGGGCCCATCCAGCGCAGACGCCTCTTGACCGATTTTCCCAGGTCCACCCTGGGGCCCTTCTAACCTTCAGCGTCGTCGAACCGATTCCCATTTCCCAGTGGTCCAGGCCTCCCAGGTGGGGTCCGAGTCGATAGGGTCGGATGATCGCGCCGCATCGCCGATGCATCGCCTGATTCTGCGGGTCGACCTGGAGCCCGATTTTATCCACGTCGACGGCGCCGATGCATCGCTGTCGTCGCCGATGCATCGCTGTCGTCGCCGATGCATCCCCGCTGAATCGCCGTTGCATCGCCGTTGCATCGGCGATGCATGCATCGGCGATGCATCGGCGATGCATTGGCGATGCATTGGCGATGCGGCGCGATCCTCCGACCCCATCTGCACGGACCCCAGTTGGGAGGCCTCGAACAGAGCTATGGTATCTCAGCCCCACCAGCCCACGTCCCACCTGGGGACAGGTCCCGCGAAACCTGGAGAGAGCAGCATCTGTCCCCACCTGCTGGGTAAATCGCCCAGCGGGGCCAATGCCATGCCAGTGGGGATGAGCATCGGTGAAAGGATGCTCACGAGCTGCCCCTGGCACACCCTAGACACCTGGCGGGTCGAACCAACATCGGGACGGCCAGCTTTTTTCAATTCTCGGCTCCTGGAAGCCGGGTTCGGGCTCTGGGGTCAAAAACGATTCGCGATGAGGCGTCAGCCCAAGGGAAGGGGCCGAGAGGTCAGGGTGCCATGTCTCGAAAAGTTCGAGCGGTTACATGTCTGGGAAGGTTCAGTACGATCGAAGTGGGTACGGAAAGATTGGTGGCGAAGACCAGCAGCAGATCCTGACGACTTTGAAGAGGACTCGCTGTCGCCGTCGCCGCGGGAGTTGTCTACTGTTGGAACGAGCGGCGCTTGTCCGACAGCGGACGCGGTCGGTTCTGGACAACACCTGATGTTGAGCATCGTCCACCTTTCGGCGGCGAGCCCGGGGGGGAAGTGCGAGGGGACAGGCCTTGCCAGAAGGCTGCGGGGCCTGGGCTCGCCACGGAACCTTGTTTCCGTGCCTACTGCGGGCGTGCCGACAGGGCCCCCCAGCTGCCTGCTCACTGGGGAGCCCCTGGGGGCCCTCGGGGCCCCGTGAGGGGTGCTCCGGAGGGTGTGGGGGCGGCCTCGGGAAGTCCTGGGGGCGCCCCAGGCCAGGCCAGGGACACCTCTGTCGGAGGGCGCCAACTGTACACATGCACCCGTCCTGGGCCGAGGATCGGCCTGGTCAGGATCGGTGCAGGTGTATACCTGGCGCACTCCCACTCTGGCATCACCCGGGCAGGCGACCTCGCTTCAGAGCGGCAGCATCGCCACGCCGGGGCAGTGGCAGCGCCGCTACGCCAGCAGGACGACGACGTCGCCGCATCGCACAGCGCACGTGGAACAGCAGCGCTGCCACGCCAGCAGGACGCCGCCGCAGCGCGCGGCGCCAGCAACCGCAGCGCCTAGCCAGCGCGCTGGGGGCGGCTGCTGCGCTGCAGAAGCCAGATAGGCGTCGCGCGCTCACGGTTCCGCCGGAGCTTTCGCAGGGGGCTCGGCCTCAAAGTCAGGTCTTTGCCGACGCGAGCCCGGCGCAGAGCGCAGAGCAGAAGAAGCAGCTTCTGGCTCGCGGCCTCGTCTCGAGCATTGCTGCTGGCGCTGCTCGAAGAACAAACAACAGCACACGTAAACTTTTGAAGGTCCGCGCGGCTTTTTTTGATCGGCGCTGGACCCCTCTGGCGGCGCCTCCAGCGCCGCCCCTGGCGCGCTCCGCGCGTGGCGGAGGGGGGTACAGCCCAAATCCAAAAAGTCGGCGCGGCCCTCCGAAACTTCATGCCCGTGCAGTTCTTTCTTCTTCCGTTTTTCTTTGCGGCTCTGCCCACAGCGGCCGTCGTTCCCGACCAAGTCGACCGGACGCCCAGGCAGCGCTGCGGAGTCTCGCCTCGCGTCCCCCTGGTCCTCTGGGCTGAGGGCGTGTTGCCTCCAGTTTGAATTCGATCCCCATTGCTTACGTTTTAGGAGCTTGCAAGCATAAACTGTCTAAGTTGCCTCCTCCGAGACACCGCCGCCCCCTTTGGCCGAGAAGCTGGGTCTCTTGGGAGCCTCTCGACTCTTGAAAGGGGTCTTGGTGCCTCTTGGGGGGACTCGTGGGATAGTCTTGGAGCCTTCCTGACCTTCTCGACGACTTCTCTCTTGGGCCGTTTTGGGGCTACCTTGGGGCCCTCTTGGGCCCCTCTTTCGGGCATTCTTGGAAGTCTCTTGGGGCCCTCTGTGGCCCTTCTTGGGGAACTCTGGGGCTGTCTTTGGGCTCTCTTCGGTTGTCTTGGACTCTCTTGGGCCGTCGTTGGGCTCTTTGGCCGTCTTGGACCCCTCTGTGTTAAGCCTTCTTGGATTGTCTTGGGGCACTCCTGGGGCCGTCCTGGACCGTCTCGGGTCCATCTTCGGGAGCCATTTTGCTTTGGACAGCTGGGAGAAAACAAGCATTCTGGCGAAGGACCCAACCATAATTATGCAGGTGTGAGCTCCTTAAGTCAGGTGAAATGAGGAAAAGGATGATGGGCTACGAAGCGTGCGAGGGGTGTGCAGAAACGGAGGCGGCGCCGCCATGCGAAGCCTGCCGCTGCGCTGGTACTTCGGTGGTGGAGCTCCCTTCGAAGCCACGAAGCGTGTCAGGGGTGCGCCAGAACTGGCGGGGCGACACCATGCGGGCCCTGGCATTTCTACCTTCGGCGGAGCCTCTTCTATGGGGCCGGGGCCTTCGGTGGAGCTCCCTATGGGGCCACGAAGCGTGTGAGGGGTGTGCCGACGCGGGCGGGGGTTCGCCATGCGGGCCCTGGCATTTTGCCTTTTGGTGGAGCTCCCTATGGGGCCACGAAGCGTGTGAGGGGTGTGCCGACATGGGCTGGGTGACGCCGTGTGGGCCCTGGCATGTCGGCCTTCGGTGGAGCTTTCCATGAGGCCGCGAAGCGTGTGAGGGGTGTGCCGAAATTGGGTGGTGACGCCATGCTGGTCCTGCCACTGGGGCCTGCGATGGAGCTCCCCATGTGGCCCTGGAACGTGTGAGGGGTGTGCCGATTTGGGCGGGGTGACGCCGTGTGGGCCCTGGCATTTCGGCCTTCGGTGGAGCTCTCGATGAGGCCGCGAAGCGTGTGAGGGGTGTGCCGAAATGGGGTGGCGACGCCATGCTGGCCCTGCCACTGGGGCCTGCGATGGAGCTCCCTATGTGGCCCTGGAACGTGTGAGGGGTGTGCCGATTTGGGCGGGGTGACGCCGTGTGGGCCTTGTCAAATTGTCCTCCGGTGGAGCTCCCGATGGGGCCGCGAAACGTTTGAGGGTTGCGCCAAAATGATCGGGGTGACGCCATGCGGGCCTTTGCTATTCGGCATTCTGGTGGAGCTTCCTGGTAGGCCACGAAGCGTGTGAGAGGTGTGCAAAACGGTGATTGACGACGACGACGATGACAATCATGATGCCGACGACGCCGACGATGACGATGACCATGACGATGATGACGACGACGACGCCGACGCCAACGCAGACGCCGACGCCGACGCCGACGCCGACGCCGACACCGCCGCTGCCGAAGACGACGGCGACGCCAACGACGATAATGACGATAATTGCGATAATGAAGATATGTCTGAGATTTCCTGGAGGAAACGTCTGAACCCCGTGAGGGCCCTGTGAGTCCCTGAGCCCCCTCCCGGGAAGCCCGCCTAGCCTCTCCCCTCTCCTGTCCGCTTGCCTCCCCTCCCTCTGTGTGCTCGTACTTTCTCACCCTTTTTATGCCCCGTGGCTGTGTGGCTCGCACGCCGGCCTTTTGAGCTTTAGGCTCACACGTACTGGTTGACCGCTGCCACCCCGGCGTAGCCGACAGCAGTAACGGCCCGCGAGCCAGCGGGAGCATACCGTGTGCAGGAGTGAAAACATCGATTTCACGTTCAGACTTGTATCGCGGAGCTGTGGTACCGATCGTGGGTGTAGCCGAACACTCACAGGACGACAAAAAGAGCCCATACGCTACCAGAGAGTCTTCAAGATGGACGAGGGATATGGACGTTCCTACTACCGTGACGATGGACATGTTGTGGATAAAGATGGCTCGCCTTAGACCTGCTCAAGGAGTATAAAAAGCGAGTGAAGTTGGCACTAACACATTTGGAAGGATTGGGATCATATGGATAATCGGTTGCCACGAGCTTGGAGAAGAAGAACCGCCGCTTCAGGGTGAAGCTAGTGGACGGACTTCACGGTCGGGCCTGGAAGAGGACGGAGCAGCTTGTCACCGACGCAGTGGAGTTGCGCAGGGAGAGCGGCGAGCAGTTGATCTTCGACGCGTTGGCCACGCTCGATAAGGAGGCCATCGTGTATCGCGTTCGACAATTTTTCAAGAAGAGCTGCTGGAGGCGTGACACCGACATCGGATAAAATCTGGCAAACAAGGAGAAGCTATGGGAAGATCTTGTGGAGAAGGATGCCGACACTACGCTCTCGGACGACCTGATGGCGTACCTCCTGCGCGACGGAGCGGGCCTCGGCGAGGAACGGGCGAGGAGCAGCGTCATGAATTGCGGATCGGAGTGCCAGCTGGAGGGCTTCCAGCGCGCGCTGAGGGTAAAGTTCCACGATATTCATGAAAAAGGAAAAGCGCCAGCTGGGACAGCAGCAGTGCAATAACAAGAACAAGTGGTCTCGGAATCAAATGGGCTAGGCGAGCGAGGTCGAGGACGACGGGGGCGAGATCTCGGACGAAGAATTCGACAATGACGAGCAGGCTGACGCCGTGAACGAGGAAGAAGGTAACCACAGCGACGCCGGAGCTTCGAACGACGACGAAGTCTGCGAGGCCTACTCGGCCGACGAGGCCGCCCGGAAGATGCTGAAGGACACGCAGAAGCAGAGGGGCTTCTTCAAAGGCGAAGTCACCTTCGAGGAGCGCCTAGAGGCGATCGAGGAGGAGAAGAAGCGCGCGAGGTGCGGCGCCTGCGGCCGCATCGGACACTGGGCAGGCGACAAGGAATGCCCGAAGTCAGGACAACAGGGGCGAAAGAAGCTGGCACCGGCGGCGGAAGAGGGAACGTGACGAAGTCGAAGGCAAAGCCGCGCAAGCCGAAGCACTCGCACTTCGCGTTCGACGAGAACGACGACGAGAAGATGCCCGACGTGAGCGCGGGCGCCTACGCGGTCGCCGGGGAGGGCATCCAGGATAGCGGCGAGGACGGCTCGGGCAGCTTCAAGTGGGAGTCCGAGGACGAGCGCCAGTCCGAGGACGAGTGCCAGTTCGAGGATGCCTACGATGATGTCGAGGACGAGCGGGACAGCGACGGCTACCACAACCGGAACTACGACGATGATCGGAGGAAGTCGCAGGGGTCGGCTGCTACCGCGGCAGCTCCCCAGTCGGCCGCCAAGCCCAAGTGGACGGCGCGACTAAAGGCAGCGCCGACGAGGGCGGCCGCGTTCGAGAAGACGACAGCGTTTGAGACCCGCCTGCCCGCCGACTCGCCGAGCTACGACGACATGAAAGTGTACGGGTTGAAGAAGCGCCTGAGCGACCTAGGCCTTCGGGTGAGCGGCAAGCGCGAACTGCTCATTGAGAGGCTGAGGGAGTGCGACTGGGGCAGCGCCGTGGTCATGAAGGGCTGCAGCGTCGCGCGGAGGGCCGGTTCTTCGTGCTCGGGTACGTCGATGCAGTCGCCAGGCGAGGACGTCAAGTGCGGCGATTGCGGGAAGTACGGGCGCCACGGTGGAGACGCCGGGTGCCCATTGTACGCGGAGATGGAGCAATGCAGGAGGACCCAGACTTTCAAGGATGAGATCACCAATGAGATTAATCGCGACACCCCAAGCTAGCCGAAGTTGAGTGGGAGTTCAGCGGCATCGCGGCATCATCCGCGTGGGAGTTCATCGACGAGGACAGCAACGTCGGCGAGCTCGCGTGCCTGGTCTACCAGAAGGTCGGCATGGAGCTAGAGATCAACAAAACCTACGGCAACGAGTTCTACGGGTGCCCGAACTTCTTCGCCTCGACGAAGGGCAAGGGTACATGCGACTACGACGTGGGCCAGGTGATGTTGCGCAAGGGCGGCTCTGAGAGCCGTTCGTTTCGCAACTGGGCAGGGGCGAGGCCAAGGAAGGAGCTCGGCGTCCCCCGACATCTTCGGGGAGCTCCTCGGGTCAAGGACGGGGGCCATTCTGGCCGGGGCGCCCGCGCAGGGGCGGCCAGAAGTTGCCGCCGAGCAGCTCGACAAGCGCAAGCTCGTTCTGTTCAGCGCTGGGGACCAGCGTAGCTTCGCGCAGCTGGGAAACTGCAGGGCGGCTTTCGCCGTCGGCATCGATGACGAGTATCACCGGACGAACCTTGGCGCGGTGGCGCTAGTCGACGCCGCCTGTGCCCTTTGCATGCGCAGCAAGTACTGGAGAGAGCGTTTCGAGCAGCATCTACCTCCTGGGTTGGCATGCCGACCGACAGGAAGTCATCGCCAGTTCACCTTCGCGAGCGGCTCCAAGCAGAGGGGCGAGGTTTAGATTATTCCGACCGGCATCGGTGGTTATCGAGGCGAGGCGCATTTGACGGAGATATCTACGGGACAGACGCCTTTGCTGTTGTCAATACCGGCCCTGGAGATGCTTGACGGTCATGCGCGCATGAAGGTGGAGAAGCTGGAGTTGACGGCTTTAGGGATCATAGTTGCTCTCATCAAGATGAGGAAGACGCCTCACTTAGGGGTCGACGTGTCGCTTCGGCGATGACGAGAGCGCGACGGTACAGCAGATGAACCTGAAGTCTACCAGGGGCAATTCGCTTGTTCACTGCACGAACGACCTGGAGACTGTAAGGCAGGGCTACGCGTTTCTCGAGACCGACTGCCAAGGGGACATCGATGGGGACAAGATCGAGGCCGGTACGTCGATGGAGATATCCTTAGCTTCGAGAGGAGTTCGTGGAGGAGACGTCCAGGGCGAGATGACCAAGATGAGGACCGTGGAGTTGACGAAGGTATCAGCACGTTTGATCAGAGAGGAGGCTCGGAACTGGGCAATTCTCAAGAAGGGGTACACGCATGCGGAGAAGATGGCCACCAACATTTTCAAGACGACGATGCATTTCGAGCCTTGGGGAGGAACGTCCGTCATGGATGGGCGAATTCTCAACCTCTGGATAAGATAGATGGATGCGATTTGATGACGACCGAGGGAGAGAAGTCATTGTTCGATGTCTTGGGCGACCACAGCCCCGTCCTCACGATCGTCGCGTTCGACTGCCGAATATGGTCGATTATGAGACACATGTGTCCCGCCCTTGACTTGGAGACTCTGCGAGCGACACATGAAGTGCAGGTGTTGGAGTTGGCGAAGAAGTTTTGCATCCACATGATACGGCGTAGACGATATTCTATTGCTGAACAGCCATGGTCAGCAGCGTCTTGGAAGTATCAAAATAGCTAGGCAGGAATGTTCGAGTTGCCTGGAGTGTGGTTTGCTTCTGGAGTTCAGTGCGGCTTCAGCAAGAACATCGACATCGGGAAGCCGATCCAGAAGCTCACCGGTTATCTCACCAACAGCCAGTGCATTCTCAACAAGTTGGCGATGCCGTGCAAGTGCAAGGTACCACGCGAGATGCTAGAAGGCAACAATTCAGCCGGGAAGCGAGCGGCGCGAGCAGCGGCGTATCCACCGAAGATGGTGGAGGCTATATGCGCCGGTCTACGGTAGCAGACGGAGTTGGACAGTGCTACAGCCTTGGCTGCTGGGCGCATGGAGATGAGTTACCCAGCGGAAGGAGAGCAATCCGACGAACCACCAGCAGAGAGGGCGAGAAGGGGACCCAAGTTATTTGGTGGAATCGGAGGTCTTCGACGCCGGGCCACCCGACAGGGAGGCTGGACCGGCCTGCAGCAGGGGAAGTCGGATCAGCTGCAGAAGATTTTCGACGGCTTCGTGGATCTCCTCGCGCCGCTTACCTTACTCTGGCCTTCGGTGGACTCGCGGGCCCGACAGGTGGCGCAGATGGAGGAGACGAGTGCGACAGTGAAGATTATGATGATCAGGCGTGGCCCGCGTGCCTTGTTGGTGGTGGCGCCGCGTCGTCACCCATCTCAAGCGCCTCTGCGCGCTGCTTGCGCTAGAAGTGAACGTGTTTTTTTGCGAGAGCTCGGCTGGGGGGATTGGGCATGCCTTTCACCGTGGCAGCGCGCCATGAAGATCGCCGGGGCGGATATTCTTACCATAGTGTATGGGGCGCAGATCGGTGAGAGCGAGGGCGAAGAGATGGGCAAGGAGACCACGCGAAAGCTACGGTGGGATCAACTACCACGCGGTCAGAAGGTTTGTGATCAGGAGTTTGCACGAGAACCTGGGGCACGCGCCGAAGATCGAGATGCTACGTGCATTGCGTATCTCGAGAGCGTCGGAGGCAGCTGTCAAGGCATGCAGGTTATTCTTTTGTGAACACTGCGACCGAGTAAGACGGCCGGTGCTGGCGCGTCCGAGCAAGTTACCAACCGTCGACGAGTTCAATGTTGTCGTGGGCTTTGACACCTTTGCCGAGAAGGATGCGGACCAAGCAGAGTGGCAGCTTTTCTGTTTTAAAAAATGGCGAGTTCCAGTCCTATTATTGAGACCTGCGAGTTGTTCTGGGCTTCGTGGGCAGGAGAACCAGATGTTTGAGTCGTCGTGGACCGCGCCCAGAGCTTCCTTGGCAGCTTCTCAGAGTGCATCGCGAGTCGCGGCTGCCGGTTCGACTCGGCCGCCAACGCAGCGGCGTGGCGCATCGCGGAGGTTGAGCGACATGGAGATCTATGGCAAGCGATGTGGGGGATAATTGTATGGGCGAAGCAAGTCGCTGGACGCGAAGATGTGCTCGAGGCTGTGATTGAGATCAACCAGGCGAAGAACTCACTGACACGGGGATCGGGATTCTCACGTGCCCAATGGGTACTGGGTCGAGATATTCGACTACCAGCTGACCTTATGGACGAGGGTGAAGTTCAACGGATTGGAGCTATAGCAGCATCGGCCGTTCCTGCATCCAAGTTCGCGCGGAAGGTAGCACTACGACAGGCGGCGCGTGAAGCTCATGCCCGGGTGGCCAACTAGGGCGCCATCAAGAGGGCAGTATTTTGACAAGTGCGGCCTGGGCGAGGTCCTTTCAACGTGGGGGGCTGGGTGTTCTGTTGCGATCAACGAGAACAAGCAAAGCGACCGGAGAGTGTTATCAATTGGGGGGAGTTGCACGCTTTATCGGACACGAGGGCAAGCGTGCGGTATGGATAGTACATCGAGGAGTTGCCGTCGCTTGTGCGCCGGAGCATCTAGCGAAGGCTTCTGACGAAGAAGTGAGGGCTTGGCTTGTGACGGCGCAAGAGGCAGACTTGATCGCCGCAACTGGAGTTGCTGGAGGCAGTGGATTTATCGATCTGCGACGACGGCCAGTTCCATTTTACTTTCGAGAAGCAGATAGAGTTCAAGTTCGGCCAGAACCAGCGGCAGCCCAGCCGCCGCCGGAGGCGCCGCCGCCTGAGGTTCCCAAGCCATCGGAGAAGGAGGAAGTCACAGCGGTGTTGGATGTTATTGAAGTGCCCGGAATTCCTGAGGATCCTGAAGTGGCCGCGCAGGGCCCCTATTAGGAGGACCAGCCGCTCATGCTGGAGGGGCCAGCTGATGAACCTGAGCCTGCCACGCCCGCGGAGCCCGCGCCGGCGCAGGTCGACGATCAGGAGATGAAGGACGCAGTGGGAGGTTTCTTTCAGAACGTCTTGCAGGAGTCCGATGGCAAGCCGATGGGCGAGGGGTGGGATCCAGATTTGGACGACTACCACGCTCGAGCGGCTGGTGGGCCGCCACCGCCGGTGGAGCACGAGGGGGGCAAATCGAGCCGCCCATCTGAAGAAGCGGCGGAACGCGAGTACAGGAGGCAACGACTCTTGGATGATGTCCCGGAGTCTATCCGAAGATGGCCTGCAGGAGAGGGTACCTTCAACGTTTTCGACGACGAGAGCTCGATGATGAGTATGGCGCACATTGCGCACGAAACCAACCGCGCCTTTTATATCGAGCAGGGCGTATCCGAGGAGGTTTTCAACTTCGGAGTCGAGCGGAACGAGTTCGAGTGCTCCTACCAGGTTGGGGACCAGCGCGAAGAGAGGACGGAAGGAGCTGCGCTTGAAGGAGGTGAGCGATGAACAGAGGCTCGGACGCGAAGGAGTGGAAGGCCTGGCAGGACCTCGAAGCGAGCCAGACCTTGAGTTTGGAGGAGAGTGAGGAGATCTGGAAGACGAGCGACCTCATCATACCTTCCAAGTGGGTTAGGGCGAACAAGGGCGAGGGCACCGTCGACGGCGAGTTTGATGCGAAGCCGAGACAAGTAGTTCAGGGCTTCAAGGACAGGAGTCTTGAACACTATCGGCGAGATGCACCGACGGCGTCAAAATTTGCCGAGGCCATGGAATTACTGGTTATTGCAAGTATGAGTGCGATAATGAGTTGCGGAGGTATCGAGAATGCCTATTTCTCTGGCCGTGGTATCGGACGAGAAGTTTACATCAGTCAGCCGCGAGGGGGATTGCCGGGGTTTTCGCTCGAGGCAGTTCTTTCGAGCGAAGAAGACGAACGGTTTCGCTGGGGCGGCGCGATTATTCTGGCTGGCGTGCTGTGAGGTATCAGGGAAAGATGGATGGGTTCGGCTCTGTTTTACCCACGAGATGTTGGTGGAGATTTGATTGGGATTATTTGTGCCCGCGTGGATGATTTGCTAGCGGGAGTTGTTGCCAAGTATGAGACTCAGGATTTCAAGTTCACGCGTGAGACGCTGAACTTTCCCAAGTGGCAGAAGGGGGATTTCGTTATCAGAGGCCGAGAGATCCAACGACTCAATGACGGAGGCGTTGGACTTACCATGAGAGGTTACACCATCAACATGAAGAGCGTGAGGTCTTCAAAGGAGCGCAAGGAGGACCTGGCCAGCCCTTTGACAGATGATGAGATTACCTCTTCGAGAAAGGCTACCGGCGAGATTTCTTGGTTATCGCGACAGCTACGAGCTGATCCAGCATTTCAAGCAGGACAAGCGCAGCGAGCGATGGTGGCACCGTGTGTTGCATACTCTGGGAAGGTCAACCGAGCGATCGACGGCGGCAAGAGAGGGGCAGATTATGTTCAGAGGTTTCCGAGTGGAATCGACTCGGAGAAGGCCGTTGTTCTTATTTTGTTCGATCCAGGACATGCCAGTGGCAACCCTGAGTGCGACGAGATTTCAAGGTACAAGAGTATTGGAGGCCACATGCTGTTTATTGCAGAACAGGACGTTGTATCTGGAAAGTTCGTCAAATCTGCGATGATGGATTACAGTTCGAAGTCTACGCGGAGACATTTGCCGGAGTACCTCAGCGGCAGAGGCATCGCATTTGTCAGATTCTTCGGAAGCTGAAGAATGGATTTGTGTTCTTATCGAGGAAGTGCTGTATTCAGAGATCTGCGAAAATGGCAGGGGACTGTTTCGAGGGAAACGAGAGCTTCCTTGTCTGATGCGAAATCGGCTTACGATTATGTGACAACAGAGGGATCTGGATTGAGTCGAGATAAGAGGATGGCTATCGAGGGGGTGTTGCTGAAAAAGGCTTTGCGACGACCGACTGCGATTCTGAGATGGGTTGATGGCGTGCAGAACCTTTCCGATATTCGGACGAACGAGGGCGTTGATCTGGAGTATTTTCGACACCATTTGAGGACGAATCGGATCACGATCCAGCAGGGCGACGCCCTCATCCGCATCAAAGAGAAGAAACGAGCCCAGAGAGCAGCGAGAAGAGTGGAGAAGCCCGACCGGACAGAGGAACATCGTTTGAGACGACAACGTACCGCCGCAGGAGTTCGACTTGCTAATCCGGAGGATGAGTGAGATGCTCGAGGCTGGGTAAAATAATGAGTCTGAGATTTCCTGGAGGAAACGTCTGAGCCCCGTGAGGGCCCTGTGAGTCCCTGAGCCCCCTCCCGGGAAGCCCGCCTAGCCTCTCCCTTCTCCTGTCCGCTTACCTCCCCTCCCTCTCTGTGCTCGTGCTTTCTCACCCTTTTTATGCCCCGTGGCTGCGTGGCTCGCAGGCCGGTCTGTTGAGCTTCAGGCTCGCCCGTGCTGGGTGGCCGCTGTCACCCCAGCGTAGCCGACAGCGATAACGGCCCGCGAGCCAGCGGGAGCATACCATGTGCAGGAGTGAAAACATCGATTTCACGTTCAGAATATGAATGATGATGGTGACGATGAGGATACTGATGATGACGATGATGACGATGCTGATGCTGCTACTGATGATGCTGATGATGATGAGTATCAGAGGATGGTGGGGATGACGATACTGATGGTATGATGACGGTAGTGATGCTGATGCTGATGATGACGATGCTAAGGACGACGACGGCAGATATGATGATGACGATGACGATACTGATGACATTAAGAATGCTGGTGGTGCTGCTGATGATGATGCTGCTGATGATGCTGAATATGATCATGAAGCTGATTGTGATGATGATGATTGTGATGGTCATGCTGCTGACAAATTTAATGATTGTGATGCTGATGGTGATGAGGATGCTGCTGATTGAGGATGGTGGGGATTGTGATGGTGGTGGTGATGTTCCTGATGATGATGGTGGAGATGATGACTATGATACTGATGATGCTGACGACGATGATGATGCTGAGGATGTGGGTGATTCGGATTATGCTGCTGATGATGATGCTGGTGATGCTGCTAATGGTGAGGACGCCGATTATGATGATGATGATGATGCTGATGATGTTGATGACGATGCTTCATGACTGAATGAATGAACTCATGAATCAATGAACTGGCCGTGGTGATGATGATGAGACCCATGGTGGTGATCGTGAGGATACTGATGGTGATGATAACGATGACGATGGTGACGACGCTGACGATGGTGATGGTGAGGTTGGTCATGGTGATGGCGGTGATGGTTATGGTGATGGTGATTGTGATGGCCGATGGTGATGCTGATGCTGATGATTTTGCTGACGTTGCTGCTGCTGCTGATGCGGATGACGATAACGATGACGATAACTATGCTGGTGATGATGAGGAGGATGAGGAGGATGAGGATGCTGCTCTTGCTGATGAACATGCTGATGCTGATGCTGATGCTGATGCTGATGCTGCTGATGCTGATGCTGATGCTGTTGCTGCGGCTTGTTCTGCTGAAGTTTTCGCTGCTTCTGTTGCTGATGCTCATGATACTGCTGATGCTGATGCTGATGAAGATCCTGATGCTGGTGATGCTGATGTTGATGCTGATAGTGATGGGCACTTCTTGCACAGTAATCATTGAGCGTGAGAGGTCAGGGCAGCTGTCTCGCAACCGCCACTGCTCAAGTTTTGTCTGTGCGAGCCTTATGCGGCCTGCGCTCCCAGCGCTCGCATGCGGGCGGCGGCCTGGGGCTTGGCGTTCATCGGCTTCCACGCCTACGCCGTCTGGCTGGGGCAGTGGTGGGCCGCGCCGCAGGCCGCGGCGGCAGTGGAAGCACCCGCAGTGTTGGGGCCGCCCCGCGCGGCGCCAGCCCCCGCTCCGCCCGCGTGCCTGGCGGCCGCGCCGCCGCGGCCCGCGCTGGTCCTGGACCTCCCCGCCTGGGAGGTCTGCCCTGACCCTCGTCCGGCTTGCCCCGCGCAGGAGCAGGGCCGACCGTCGTGGGGCGTCGAGCTCGGCTGCGGGCTCCTGGGGCTACTGGCGTGGGAGGCGCTTCCCACGTGCGCGGCCGCGATCCGCGGCCTGGGCGACCGCCTCCTGAGCGGCTTGCGGGGCAACGCTCCAGAGGAGTCCCCTCCAAAGGCGTCCTCTCCAAAGGCTGCGGTGGCGGCGCTCGGGGATGTGCCGGATCCGCGAGTTCCACGTGGTCGCGGGCGCATTCTGGCTCTTGGTGAACATCGGGGATGAGCTGCTGGTCGCGTGCGCTGTGCCAGGTGCTCCGCTCGTGCATCGTTGCGTGGTGTTGCGGGTCAGCGCTGTTGAGCCTATGCGCGCCGTCGTCGCGTCGCCTGACCACGGCGTCTTCGTCGAGCACTTCGCGGTCGACAGCGCGGGCATCGCGACGCGTTATCGGCGCGGCCCTGGAGGCGCCGCCTCGGCTGCCGAGGTCGGCGTGGCCAACTGCGACTTACAGCCCGCCCTCGCGCTGCAGGAGTTCTTCAGCTTCGTCTTCGCCGATTTCGTTCAGGGGATGCTGGATCGCGGGGTGGCCCGCCTCGTGCCAGCGACGGCGGGGTCGACGGAGGGGCTGTTTTTCAATCGGAAGAAGTTGGGCCAGCAGCGCATCGTTTTCGACGCGCGCCCGGCGCTTCGAGCCGCCTCCTTCTACCCGCCCCCAATCCGCGTCGGCCTTCGCGAAGATGGAGACCGGTGAGTGCGACGTGGCGTGTTATTCGGTCGGGGGCATTCAGGGCACCTTCTACGCCATCTCGGCCCCGCCCGAGTGGTGGATTTATTTCCGACTTCCCCCCGTCCGCGCTGGAGCTGTCGAGCGTCTGGGGGTTCGCGGCGCGGCCTGCGGAGGCTGCTCTGCTCGCGCCAGTGCTGGCGGTGCTGCCGATAGGTTTTAGCTGGGCGTTCCATTTCTGCCAGGTAGTCACCGAGGAGGGGTTGTCTCGTGGGGGGCTCGGCGCGGGCGTCCTGGTCAAGGGCGGCGCGGGGGCCTTCCCGCTGGGGCCCTCGCGCCGGTTTGGCGCGGCTGGCTGCGTCGGCGACTTCGTGGTGCAGGGGGCCCCGCGGCATCGGGTCGCAGCAGCCAGCCAGTGCGCGGTCGTAGGCCTGGTCGACCAGTGCCTCTTGGTCCGCGAGGAACACCTCGGATGCCGCGGGCCGTGCCGACTTCGTGGGCCTCTACTTCGATGGACTCGCAGCGCGCGGCGCCTCCGCCTGGCCATCGGGGTTTGTTGGCCCGCGGCCCCTTTTCGGGCGTAGTCTTGGACGTGATCTTGTGTCGCGCGACTTGGCTCATGCAGTCGCGGCGGTCGTCTTTCTCCATCCTGAGCTCGCTCTACTCCTTCATTGAGACGTGCGTGCAGCAGGTGGAGTTCGTCCAGGACCTCCTCCCACTTTTCGCGGCGCACTCTGACTCGGGGCTGTTCGGCAGCGTGGCCGCCATCGATCCTCCCCCGTGGGGCTGCGGGGTCTTCGTGCGCATTGCCGACCCCGGGCTGGTCGGTCGCTACGCGCGCGCGGCGGAGGGTCGGCGCTGCGCGCGCGAGGGCCCGCGCCCTTGACCAGGACTGGTCGGACGTCGTCGCTGCCGACACCTGCCGGATTCCCGGACCCAGGGGCCCGGCGCATTTCGGAGTCCTTTCCTTGGCGGGGGCCCGCGACCGTTCTTCGACTCGAAGGGCTCGCCCTTTCGAGCGTTCTTCGGCGTTCAGTCGCCGCTCCCTCTCCCTGGTCGATGGCGCGGGGCCTGCCCTGGCCGTTGGCAGGGGTCGCTCAGCGGCCATTAATTCCCGGGGCATTCTTCGCGAGACTGCCGCCCTTGCCTTCGCCTGTCGTCCCTAGGCGAATCTTCGCTGCGCCCCGCCCGAAAGGAATCCCGCGGGGGGCCCGTCCAAAGGCCGCTGCCACTTGGAAGACGAGCATTCGCTGCTTCTGGACTCTAGCCCGCGGCACCGCGCTGCCGACCCTGTCCGCCCACCTCCAAACGTCCCGGGCTTCCCGTTTTTCGGGCCGCTCAGCCTCGTGCTTGGCGCGTGCCTGGGTGGCGACCCAAGGGGGCTGGATGGCGGGGTTGGCGGCCTCCTCGGCGGCGGCTGTGATCGCGAGGAGGACCTAGTGCCGGACGTCATCGACCAGTTCGGAGATCCTCTCGGGCTCGCGCCAGCTGGCGCCCCTCGAGGGCCGCTCCATCGCCGGCGCGACCCGGGGCGGCTACTTCGAGAAGGCGCGCGCGTTCTTGGTCTGTGCCGTGGAGTCGAAACTGAAGTGGGCGAACATTTCTGGCCTGGGCGACGCGCTGGCCCTCTGCGTCTGTCCTTCGCGGGGATGGCGGGGGGCTTTGCCGGCAAGACCTTGGCAGCCGTGAAGTTCTACATCCTGGAGGTCGGGCGCTGCGGGCAGCGGGGCCTTCCGCGCCCCTCCTGTGCCGTGGCGAGCAGGGCCGGGGTGGCGCCCTGGCCATGGTCGGTCGCCTCCTCGCGCGCGGCCTGATCGAGCAGGCGCTGGCGGCGCTGCTGGCAATTCGCGGGTACCTCGGGATGGGCGAGTGCGACTCTCTGACGCGACGCAGCTGGCGCCGCTCGTGGCAGCGACGGGCTCTGTCCACTGGGGCCTTCGCGTGGGGTGAGTGCGTCATCCTCGACGACCTCGGCTTCCTCCGCGGGTGCCCGCTCGAGCTGATGCAGAGGCGCAGCGCGCCAGATGTCGCGGTGGAGCTCCAGGGGGCGGCCGAGGGCTTGGGTCCGGCGGCCACTGGCCTCGCCGCGCACAGCCTGCGGCACGGCGGCGCCTCGCGCAACCTGCTGGTCAAGAAGAGGAGCTCGCTGGAGGTCAAGGCTCGCGGCAGGTGGCGCAGCGACGCCATGCTGAAGCGGTGCGGAAAGGAGGCGCGGACCCTGGCGGAGCTCCACGTGGCGCCAGTAGCCGCCGTGGATTACGGGCGCCAGATGGCCGAGCGGCTGGCCGGCATCGTCGAGATTGGCGCGCCGCTCTCGCCGGCGCCATGCCCGGCGCCGAGCCCCGCCTGAGCGACGGGGAGGCGCGGGCCTGGCGGCGCCGCGCTTTGCGGCGGGCCTTCCGGTCCTCTTTGTTTTGCGAAAACAAGTTTTCCTTGAGTTTTTCACTGGCGAGGCTGGGGCGCCCAAGGCCGTGCTAGCCCGAGGTTTCGGAGCTGTCTCAGTCGACGGTGTCAGTCACTCCTGTTTCGGTTGAAACCGACCCGTGATTCAAACGACGTTTCTAGTCTGGATCACTTGCAACGTGGCAGTAGCTGCGTGGATGGGCACTCCCTGCTGCGCGTGGTCCCAAGACCGCCACGGCCCCCTGGGCTCCAGCTGTTGTCGCCTTTGTAGTGCTTTGCGCGTTAGGGGGCTTCCGAACCTGGGCCCTCGGCCTGCGATCGGTGAGAGCGGGGCAACGCCCAGCTTCAGTTTTGTCTTCGGGCCGTTCGGGCCTGCCTCCGAGCTCGTGCCCTTGTGGCAATCGAGAACCCTGGGCCCAGCTGGATTTGGATAGTCCTTCCCTTGGTTCGTTTGGCCAGCAGGGCCGATGGCCATAATTGTGCCGCCGACTATTGTAGTTTCGGGGCCCGGTGGCGCAAAAAGACGCGAGTCCAAATCTGGGCTCAAAGCTTGTCTCTGCAATTGCCCTCTCGCTGTCACGATCGATGTGTGTGTGTGTGCAGCCGTTGGCAAACCTCGCACCGTCCTGACAGGCGTCGATCAGAGTTCGGGGGAATTGTGGACGCGTGTTGCTGAGCCGTGCCCTCGTCGGTTTTGCACCAGTTTCGCCCGGGTTTTGGAACGATGTGTCGATTCTAGCCGCCTCTGATGCCTTCGACAGATCTGCAACACATGAACTAGTTAATGCGGCTGAAGCCAGGAGCCCATTTGGGGTGATGCTGGGTCTCTCCTCTCCCCTCCTCGTTCGTGTGTGTGGTGTGTGGTGTCTTGTGGTGCTGCGGCGTGCCTGCGTCGCTCGCTCGTCCCTCATCCTTCTTTTCTGGCCGAGCTCAGCCCGGGTGCCGCACTGTCCTCTTGGATCCGCCTGGCCAATGACGCGCAACAGGCAATCCTTGAACAGTTTTCGCAAGGCGTGAGAGGGCCGCGCGTTTGTTTTGCAACCGCTACGGCTCAAGTCTTTTCTTCTGAGCCCGCCCGCTGCCTCCCTTCTTTACGGGTCTCTTCTCTCTCCTCATTTGTCTGTGGTGTGGTGTCTTGTGGAGTCATCTGTCAGTGTCTCTTGCTCGTGCCTCCTCTTTCTCCTTTCTTTTCTGACCGAGCTCTGTCCTGGTACCGCCCTGTCCAGCAGGACCCGCCTGGCCCGAAACACTCGAAACGTGTCACCTTATCAGGGTAAGCGCCACGATGATGATGCTGATGATGCTGATGATGGTGATGATGCTTATGATGATGATGATGATGAGGATGGTGGTGATGATGGTGATGCAACTGATGATGATGCTGACAATGCTAATGGTGACAATGATGATGCTGATGACGACGATTATGATGATGATGGCACGAACAATGCTGTTGTTGATGCGGATGATGATGATGATGATTTTGATGATGAGGATGGTGTTGAGGATCACGATGATGCTGACGATAACGATGACGATGGCAGTGATGATATTGGTGGTGCTGACAATTACGATTTGTTGAATCGTCACTTCTTATGAGTAATCATCGCTGATCTCCCTGCGAGGTGCTTATTGCGTTTTTCAACTGAAGTGATCTTCCCGGGGCTCACACCAAGCTTTTTTTTTCAAGGGAAAATTGTACGACTCAGAGTGCGCTGTTGGCTCCCAGACTACCACAACAGACTACCACAACAACGGTTCCCGCCTGATACTGCACAATTTTTTCAAGTTCGCGTTGTCGCGCGGGACGTCCTTACAATGTATCCAGGAATCGCGCTCTCTTCTGGGACTTCGCGCAATGTATTGAAACGCCGCGCCCCCGACACTCAGGAATCACGCTCTCGCTGCTGACGTCCTCTCCTCGCGATTTACTTGGGAATCGCGCTATCACGAGAGACTTCTTCGCGACTCATGCAGGACTGACGCTTCAGCGACCCGCCCGCACGACCCGGACTTCCAGGCCTGCCCGCCGGACAAGCCCCGCCCGACCCGCCCGCCTGGTTTTGCCGGCTGCTTTCTGCACCTAATTTCCTGCTTGCGTTTGTCGTGCTCAAGACGGGCCCAGGGCCCATGGTCATTTTGTCGCATGTCGGAGATCTTGGGTCCCGACCGCGTTCAGGCCTCTGAACAGCCGCGCGGCAAGTCCCGAGAGCGGCTGCAGCTTTTCGTTTCATTCGCCGAGGGCTGTACGTGACTTGATGACACATGTTTCTGTGCCGGGGGCACGGTGGCGGACAGCTTGGGGCGACAGTAGCGCCGCATTTCGTTTTTCTCAGCTGTCACGTCAATTCTTGGAGGCTCGTCCCATCAGTGTCCATGAAATGGTGGGCTCGGATACACTTGAATTCCAGTATTATGGTGTCGCAGGTCAGGTAGAGTGAGCGAGTGCAGCGCGGGAGAAAAGATAGTCTCATTGATGAGATGTTGGCATAGCGCATGCTCAGCAGCATTGTGTGGACTTTCTGTTCTTCGTGGGCAACAGCGGGTGGTAACAAATTACTGTAAATTTTCTAGCGCTCCTCATGCATCCGAGGATGAGAATGTGAAGCCCTCTGGAATGCTACCATTCTCAGAAATCGGTGCTCGCCTTTGTGGCGTTATGTGTGCGTGTGCGTGTGCGTGAGAGAGAGAGAGAGAGAGAGAGAGATCCGTTGCCCTGCCGCTGGGCGCTGCACCACTCCTCGCCACGGCTGATCCCCTGGGTGGACCCTCAGCGGTTCAGCGGTGATCGCCTGGCTGCCACGCCATGGTCGCTCCTCCCGAGCGGCGCTCTCTTTTTTGGAAGCGTCATCGCTGCACCCGCCCCGCACGCGCGCCTCAGACGGCGCAGCCGCACCTCCCCCCCACGGCCCCGGGCACTCTCGCTCCCGCCCTTTTTCCTGCGTGGTCGTCCTGCCCCACTGCAGCCGCGGGGGGATGGGCTGGGCGTGGCGTGGCCCTGTCCTTCCGCTGACGGGCCGGCTTGCTCCCCCCCCCTCTTGTGCCCTGCGCAGCCCGGCGCTGGCCCCAGGTCGCGCCGGCCCGCACGGCGGCTTCGGCCTACCTGCGCCACGCCGTTCTTTTGCTCGGAGTTCGGCTCCTGGCGTGCTTATGTGGCGGTTTTGCCCCACTGGTGCGCCAGTCTCTGTACCTCGTCTCCTTTCCCTATCCGCTGCAGGCTCGCAGGGGGTGGCAGGTGTTGAATTTCCTCGACACCACAGGGGGTGCGTTGGGGGTGGTCTCCCCTATCCGTTGCAGGCGCGCAGGGCGTGGCAGACGTGGCACTTCCTCGACACCACAGGGGGTGCGCTGGGGGTGGTCTCCCTTATCCGTTGCAGGCGCGCAGGGCGTGGCAGTCTTGGCACTTCCCCGACACCACAAGGGATGCGCTGGGGGTGTTCTCCCTATCCGCTGCAGGCGCGCAGGGCGTGGCAGACGTGGCACTTCCTCGACACCACATGGGGGTGCGTTGGGGGTGGGGGCGCCGCACCATGAAACACAGCCTCGAGAGCTGCCCGTGGGGTGGGGGTGCGTGGTGCGCGGGCGAGAACTCGTGTCTTATCCAGAACTGTAAACACTTTGGCTCAAGCCAGCTCGGCGCACCTGTGCTCTGACGCAGGCGCTCCTGTAATCCTACTTCAGAGATGCCCTACCTCCGCGCGGCAGCCATGCCTCCCAAAATCGCCATGGACGCGCTACCACTTCCGTGTGTGGCGATGAAGACTGCAATGGTTCAGATGGGCGGCGAGGTCAGCGTGGAGACCTCTCGCAGATGCGCCAGCGGAGTGGTGCAGTCCGCTTTGAATGCGTACCGCCGCCAGCTTAACAAATGGTGGCCGGATGCGCTCTACGCGAAGTACTCCGAGATGCACGGCGACGGCATGGGGCAGTGCCTGGTGGCGTACCCGCGGAACCCTGCGTCGGGCGGGTTCCCTTCCGAGGCTCTTTCGGATCAGCCGGAGGACGCGGGGAGGGGGCCGCGGCGGGCCGCCGGCGATGGTTCGGCGAGCGCGCGAGACCGCCAGCGCTGGCGCTGACCCAGAACCCCCGTCATCACAGCGTGCCACTCTTCAGTGCAGCGTGCCGCAGCTCGGAGACTCTCCGTCGAAGAGACGCGGGGGCCGACGTGGAAGTTGCGTGATCATAAGTTAAGAAAGTAGGCCGACCAAGGTGAGAAAGGGGGGCAGGGGTGCGGGATAACGCAGTGTGAGGGGAAGGAGAAATGTTCATTCTAGAGGCTCCGTAGAGCGTTTGCGCGATGGGTTTGATTTGCACCGACGTCCACAGTGGGCCCCCAGACTATCCGCGATGTGGCAGATCGTTTTGCGATACTTCGTTGTTTGTTGCCGCCCCAGGAAGCGGCCCTCGGTGACCGCTTCGAACCTCTCCCCGATGGAGGATAGAAGGCGGGGCAGAGGGAGAAGGTTCAAGTAATGGTGTGATGGATGGCAACATGTGGAAACGTTCGCGACGAAAGTTCAGAACGCAGGATTGCGCGTATATGGTAGGTAATGATAAGCAAACGCGCAAGACTTAAATTAAGTATGTGGGGTTCCTCGGTAGCGTAATTCTGGCCCTTTGGCCCTCAGGTCGGGATTGGCCTGCTGGCCGCCTGCTCTCAGCTGGCGCCCTCGCCTCCCGCCCTTCTGCCGCCGGTTGCTGCCTGCCGCCCTCGCTCCGCCCGCCCCCCCTTTGGGCGCGGCGCTGTCGCCCCGCGCCCGCCGGACTGTGGCGCGGCTCTTTTTGCCTCGCCGCTCTCCGCCTGCCGCCGTTGATGGGCGCGGCCTCGGTCGCCCCTCGCCCGCCTTCCTTTGGCGGGGAGCCTCGCTCCCCGCCCCCGCCGCGGCGCCCCCCCGCCGTGGCCCGCCGCCTCCCCCGCCCGCCGCTGCCCGCTGCTGCGCCTCGGGCTGGGTCGGCCCTTGCTTTGCCTTCTCTTCCGACACGCGCGCGCGCCAGCGACTTCTTCGGACGGCTTGGCGCTGCGCCTGCCGTTGGACGACCGAAGAGTGCGTGCGTGTGCGTGCGTGTGTGTGTGTGTGTGTGTGTGTGTGCGATCTCTGTGCTCAGCCGCCTCGCAGTGCGGCGTGTTTTCCATCCCTGGGCCTGCGCCCCGCCGCCTCCGGGCTGCCTCCCCCCAGCTGCTGCCCTGGCGCCGCCGCTTGCTCCCCACCCCGGCGCCCGCCACGCCGCCGCTTGGGCATGCTTTGAGTGGACCCGGTTTCCTTTCCCCGCCCGCGCCGGGCTTCCTCTCTCTTCCCTCCGTGCTCCGCGGCTTAGTTTGCCTTTACTGCGCCCCGCTAGCGCCACATCGCTGGAGCAGTGGCCTCTTCCCAGCCGCTGGCGCAAATGTGTGTGTGTGTGTGTGTGTGCGTGTGTGTGTGTGTGTGTGTGTGGTTGATCGTGGTGATATTTTGCTGCGTTTACTTCGGCTGGTCTGGCAGCTGGTGCAGTTCAACAGTTTTTGTTCAGTTCTTTCTTGCGCCTCATTGTCTAAAACCTTCATTGGTGATTCAGCGGCCGCCAGTTCGCACCAGACTGCTCGCACTTCAGTTTACTTTGAGTTGAGTTGGTTTCGCGGTTTTCTGGTCGCTGCACGATTCGCTTGGATTTACGGTTCGTCAGCCACGCGCGGAAGGGGAGGGGGGAGGGGGGATGGTTTTTAGAAACAATCCTGCTTCTTAGAAGGCGCGGGCCTTGTCTATAGACGTAAAGCCGGCGCCTTCTAAGAAACAACCTTCTTGTAAAAAGTCCCCCCCTCCCTCCACCCCCTTGCGCGCGCCGGAGGGTTCCTCTTTTACACCACCCATCGCTGCACTTGACAGTGTGCGCGCGGTTTGTACACCGTGCCTTCGACCGTGCTCGATGGCAATTGGCAGTTATCAACCGTCTGCGCCTGAGGATCTTCTGTGCCGCCGAGTGAAAGTGTGTGTGTGTGTATGTCTGTGTGTTTGTGTTTCTCCCCGCAAGCGGGCTGCCTCTCTCGTTTCGTCGGAGGCCAGGGGCGACGTTCGCGGCGTTAGGCCCAGCGCCTCGCCGCCGTCCCTTCTCTCAAGCGGGCTTTTGCCCTGCAGTTTTGTCCCAGTGTTTTGCACTTTCATTGCCGGGCACCCTTTGGCGTGGCACTGCTCTTTGCCTAGTTTTGTTTCGACGTCGTTCACCTTTCCACCCCGCGCTCGCCGGCCGGGCAGGTCCGTCAGTCTGCTTGCACCTTCCTGCCACCCATGCCCAGATGTGCTGTTGCAAACCTCCCCTTGTCATGCTGCCGATCGGGCTCTGCCCCCCCCCGCTGTTCACGCCCTGATGGCTGATGTCGGTAGGTTCTGGTTCCTTGGTGAGGTTTGAGGGCCCAGCCGCCGCGCGCATTCTGTTTCGACTTGCTCTACCTCGTCGCCGCGCGCCAGGCCAATACCGCCTAAAAGTGTGTGTGTGTGTGTTGCATTGTGTGTGTTGCTGTGTGCGTGCGTCTGTCTGTCTGTCTGTCTGTCTGTCTGCCTGCCTGTCGGGTCGGGTCGGGTCGGGTCGGGTCGGGTCGGTCGGTCGGTCTGTCTGTCTGTCTGTCTATCTGGTCCGGCTAGTTTGTCTGTCTGTCTGTCTGTCTGTCTTTCTGTGTGTATGTATGTGTGTGTATGTGGTGTGTGTGTGTGCGTGTGTGTGACGTCAGAGCGAAGTTGCGCTCGAAACTCTTGGATGGTTTGATTCGTTTGACAATCTGTGTTTATGCTCTTCTTCGACTCCAACCGGCCGAATCATGTATCGTGACGGCAGTGGTGGCCATTTTGGCTCCTCCCCGAAAGGCGACTGGTCCACCCCAGCAGTCATGACGATTGTCGTGACACGCTTCCAATCTGATTAAGTTTCAGGTAAGCCTCTCGCATCGTGAAGGCTCGGCAGGGGATAAATTCGGTTGAAGACGCTTCAGCGAATCTCAGCTGCTCCCTGCCATTCTGGGAACGCTTGCGAATCCCCCATCATATTGTCGAAGCAATTTTACGAGCAGCGGGGCCGCAATTTGGTCGTGCTGTCTCTGTTTGCCTCTGGTGCCTCCTTGGGGGGCCTCGGGGCCACGAGAGGCAATACTAGGGGCCCTCGGAAGTGCCTCCGTTTCTTGGTGAACAGTGTCGGGCCGTGTTGGCTTGGGTGGGGCCATGGGCAATCTCGGGAGCTATTGTACTTCAGCAATCTTAGCGGTTTTTTGAAGCCGTCTTGGGAACCTCTCGCGAACCGCACAGGCAGTGCCACGTCTTGTGGACAGGCGACACGGTGCTGTTTGGCGCTGGAGCGTAGCGCCCAGCAGAGCTGACGGAGCGATGGGGCACGCCGCATTGGTCCGTTTGGGGCCAGTTGTAAGATTTTGTTTTGTTTGTTATTGCGATAGGCGATTTCCTCGGGCTGTGGAAATATGTGCAAGCGAAGCCCGCGATATCTTAACGGGCACTTTCCCTGCTCTGGGGGTTGCCTTTCCCAATGCTGCATGTGTTTTCCCCATATCCTAAGATGGGGTTCTTGTTATTATTTGGACGCCTCCTACTCCCTCTTCTTCTCCTCCCCTCCTCTCGGACTTACTCATTCTCAGACTTACTCATACCCAGACTTACTCATACTCAGACATACTCATAGTCAGACTTACTCATACCCAGACGTACACAGACACAGACTTACTCATACGCAGCACCCCTAAGGGGAGCCGCCAGGGGTGTTTTCACGGGCCCGTTCGCGGCCAGTTTGTGGGGATGTCTCAGGCGGTTTGATCGTTTTCATGCCCAACATCCTTTGCTTTCAGAGCAGATTGTGAGGATGTCTCAGACGGGGCGCTGGTTTCAGCACCCTTTAGGGAAGACGCCAGGGGTGTTCTCACGGGCCCGTTCGCGGCCAGTTTGTGGGGATGTCTCTGGCGGTTTGCTTGTTTCGGTGCCCAACATCCTTTGCTTTCAGAGCAAATTTTGAGGATGCCTCAGGCGGGGCGCTGGTTTCAGCACCCCTAAGGGGAGCCGCCAGGAGTGTTTTCACGGGCCCGTTCGCGGCCAGTTTGTGGGGATGTCTCATGCGTTTTGCCTGTTTCGGTGCCCAACATCCTTGGGTTTCAGAGCAGATTTGGAGGATGTCACAGGCGGGGCGCTGGTTTCAGCACTCCTAAGGGGAGCCGCCAGGGGGTATACCACGGGCACGTTCGCGGCCAGTTTGTGGGGATGTCTCAGGCGGTTTTCCTGCTTCGGTGCCCAACATCGTCTGCGATTACAGCAGATTTGGAGGATGTCACAGGCGGGGCGCTGGTTTCAGCACCCCTAAGGGGAGCCGCCAGGAGTGTTTTCACGGACCCGTTCGCGGCCAGTTTGTGGGGATGTCTCATGCGTTTTGCCTGTTTCGGTGCCCAACATCCTTGGGTTTCAGAGCAGATTTGGAGGATGTCACAGGCGGGGCGCTGGTTTCAGCACTCCTAAGGGGAGCCGCCAGAGGGTATATCACGGGCCCGTTCGCGGCCAGTTTGTGGGGGATGTCTCAGGCGGTTTGCCTGTTTCGGTGCCCAACATCGTCTGCGATTACAGCAGATTTGGAGGATGTGTCAGTCGGGGCGCTGGTTTCAGATTTACTCATACCCAGACGTACACCTACACAGACGTACGCGCTCTTATAGTCAGACACTCATGAACAGACGCTCGCTACGGCATAAGATAAAACATGAGATGCACATCTGGGGAGCTCCACGCAGTGAGTAATTGCTGGTTCAGAGGGTGTGTGCAGGCAATGACGTCTGGCAGTTGCTGCTCGGACAGATCTGATTGTAGTTTTGCTTTCCATTGGCTCTGCAGATTTTTGCCCAGTTGTTCTGCAGTGTGCTTCCTGGGCTGTGCAGGCTGGCAGTGATGTGTCAGGGAGGGCGCCAGGGCGCCCCTCCTGTGCCTGGGGGGGAGGGCGCGACGGAAACTCTCCCTGAAGCTCCCGCCCAGTGGTGACGTTTCTCGGAGACTCCCGTGCTGGCTGCGGAATTCGCCCCGCACCTCGCCTGGCCGAGGCGGTCAGCTTTTTTCTGGGTGTGCCCAGGGGCGAGGCCCAGAAACCCGGCACAGCGCGCTGTTCGGGCTCCACGTTGGGGCGAGCGGCCAGTGCCATGCGGTGCACTGACGAAGCCTACGAGCGCCAGTGTGCCAGCGCGCTCGACCTTGCGATGTGGCACCGCAGCTGGGCGTGAACGGGGTCTGTAACCCCGCTTCGTAGGCTTCCGCCGGCTGCGTAGCTCGGACGTGTACCTGCCATGGAGATCCAACGTAGAAGTCCTAGATGGGATCGGGAGTAGATGGGCTCGGGTGATTATGCCGCGTCGCCATTACATCGGCGATGCGGGTCGGTGTGGAACCCGATTTCCTCCACGCCGACGGCGCCGATGTGTCACCGACGTCGCGGGTGCATCGCCGATACATCTGTGATGCGTCGACGATGCGGTGCGATCCCCCGATCCCATCTACTACGATACCACCTGGAAGGCCTGCATTCGTATCGCAGCGACGAAAGGTGGCCAGCTCGCCGCGGTCGTTGTGATGCAGCATTCTGCCGAGTGCCCGTTGCTGATCTCTGATTCGGTGGGGGGCTTCATGACTGGGCTGCCTTGCGGGGCTTGCTGGGCTGGTTGTCTGCTGTTCGGCACGCGCCTGCGTTTGGAGAGAGGCCGCCCAGACCCTGCCAGGCGGCTGCTGCCTGTCATTTTTGCAACGCGAGCTCGAGGTGCCACAGTCCAGGGACGGCCTGGAGAAGTCGAGCGCAGGCTCGGCGGGTCGGCCCTGGCCTCGCACCAGAAGAGGTTGGTTCGAGGGGGGCAGGCTTCTGAGAAGGCACGGGGGCTTCAAAAGAAGCAGGTGGCCGATTAGAAACCCCTCCTGGAGCACTTGTCGGTGTTGAGACGCCCCCTTCGCAGTTTCAGGCTCAGATGAGTGGGCCCCGCCCTTTCTCTCAGAAGGCCCCCCGCCCTTCCGCCAAACAGTTTTGTTCGCGCCTCGGCTTCGTGGCGGTCTTCGCGGCGCGCTCTGCCAGCACGGAGCGCTCCCTTCCTCTCCTCCGCCCCTACCGCCGCCCCACCGCCGCCCAACTTGCAGAAATAATAGCGCACGGAATCCATCTAGATGGATCTATACCTATACGACCACCCTTCGGGTGATAAGGAGGTTCGGGGGGGGGGGGAACCAACGTCTCACTCGATCGGTCTCACTATCGATCTCATTATCGATCTCACTATCGGTCTCGCTCGATCGATCTCACTCGATCGATCTCATTCGATCGATCTCACAATTGATCTCACAATCGATCTCACAATCGATCACACAATCGATCTCACATTCGGTCTCAATATTGATCTCACTATCGATATCACAATCGCTCTCACAATCAACGTCATCATCATCATCAACATCATCACCATCAACATCATCACCAACATCGTCATCATCATGAGGGCACCGTCATCATCATCATCATCATCATCATAAACATCATCATCAACGTCAGCATCATCATGGAGACAACATCATCATCATCACCATCATCATCTCATCATCATCATCGGGATACAGTCATCGTCATCATCATCAGCAGCATCATCATAATCATCATCATAATCGGGACACCATCATGATCACCATCGTTATCATCATCAACATTATCATCAACATCGTCATCATCCTCGGGACACCATCATCATCATGATCATCGCATCATCATCATCATCGACATCATCATCAGCAACAACATCATCATCATTGGGGCACCATCATCATCATGAGCAACATCATCATCATCATCATCAACATCGTCATTATCATTATTATCATCATCGGGACACCATCAGCATCACCATCATCATCATCACCATCATCATCAGCATCATCATCGGGACACCATAATCACCATCAACATCATCATCAACATCATTATCGCCGGGACAGCATTTCCATCATCATCATCATCATCATCATGATCATCTTCATCACCAACATCATCGGAATCATCATCATCAACATCATCATCATCATCATCATCATCATCATCATCATCATCATCGGGACACCATCATCGTCATCATCATCAACATAATCATCATGAGCATCATCATCCTCATCATCGGGACACTATCATCATCATCGACACCATCATCACATCATCATCATCTTCATCGGGATCACCATCATCATCATCATCATCATCATCATCATCATCATCATCATCATCATCATCATCATCATCATCATCATCATCATCATCATCATCATCATCATCATCATCATCATCATCATCATCATCATCATCATCATCATCATCATCATCATCATCATCATCATCATCATCATCGCGGGACACCGCGGGACACCGGCGGGACCGGCGGGACACCGCGGGACACCGCGGGACACCGCGGGACACCGCGGGACACCGGCGGGACACCGCGGGGCCCCGGCCGCCCGGAAGGGAGTCATTTGGTCCGGCCGCGCCTCAGCCACACGGGACACCAGCGGGACACCGGCGGGACACCGCGGGCCCCCGGCCGCCCGGAAGGGAGTCATTTGGTCCGGCCGCGCCTCAGCCACAGGAGACTTTCTCTCGCCCGCCCACGCAGCTTCGCCTCGCCCGCACGGCACGCACGAACACGAAACCGAAATCGATTTCCCGGTAGGGGGGCTCTCCGTTCCACTTCGATCTCACCCCCCAACCTCCGATTGTGTCCATGTGCGATTGGGGCCGCGTCGACCGCCGCGCTCGTGTCCGCGCGATTCCTGCAGGACGTACGCTTCAGCAACTCGCCCGCTCGACCTGGCCGCCTGAGCCCGCCTACCCGATCCGCCTGTTAGGGTCTAGCCGCCCGATCTGCCCGTCTGGTTCTGCCACGTGTTTTCTGCTCCTAGGCCCCCTCCTGCTACTCTTTCTCGTGCTCTATCCTGCTCCCCCCCACTTGTCCCTTCCATTCGTCCTCTCTTCCCCTGCCTTAGGGGCTGCACGAAATACACGTTGCAGGTTAGAAAGATATACGCCGAGTGGGGCACACTCGAAGACAAAGAGGGCGGGCATCGAGGGTTTGGGATATACGTGTTGGCTGGCACGCTAGCAGGTGAACACGAACAGTCGTAACATGATTTGGTTGTTGTTGTGCTGCTGCTACTGCTGCTGTTGTTGTTGCTGCTGCTGCTGTTGCTGTTGCTGTTGCTGTTGCTGTTGTTGTTGTTGTTGTTGTTGTTGTTGTTGTTGTTGGTGTTGTTGTTGTTGTCGTTGTTGTTGTTTTTTTTGTTGTTGCCGCTGCTATGGTGGTTGTTGTTGCTGTTGTGGTTGTGGTTGTGGTTGTTTGTTGTTGTTGTTGATGTTGCTGTTGCTGTTGCTGTTGCCGTTGCTGTTGCTGCTGTTGTTGTTGTTGTTGTTGTTGTTGCTGTTGTTGTTATTGTTGTTGTTGTTGTTATTGTTGATGGACGCGTGCGCTGACGACCCGTCCCCCCCCACACCAACACCAACACCCCAACAGCTCCGTGGGGCCCCTGCGGTGGCCACACGGGGCTGTTGGGGTGTTGGTGTTGCTTTCCTATAGGATTCCATAGAGGTCCTATAGGATACTTGGGGACTCTACACGACTCCATCGGGAACTTATTCGATTCCATTGGAATCCTATAGACATGCCAGAGGGATCCTATAGGATTCCATGGGGATCCTATAGGATTCCATTGAGATCCTGTAGGGTGCCATATGGGATCCTATCGGGTTCAATAGGGATCCGTATGAATGCTTATAAGATCCTTGAGAATCCCTATTTGGTCCCCATGGAACCCTATAGGAGTCCCACAGGATCCCCGTGGAATCCTTGAAGATCCCAAGGAGGTTCTCCAGGAGTCCTATATGGTTCCTATGAAATCCTATGGGTTTTCTATGGAATCCTACGTGGCCCGCATTGGATCCTGTAGGACACCTATAGGATCCCTCTGGAATCCTACAGGATCCGAATGGATTCATATAGAATCCATATGGAATCCGATGGGATCCCGATGGGATCCTATAGGAGTCCAATAGGATCCCTCTGGTGGCCGTGGCTCTGAGCACATCCTTAAGCACTTCCCCGTAGGAATCCTTACGGGATCCTCAGGAATCCCTTGGGAATCCCGAGGAATCCATCGGGATTCCGGAGGAATCCCGAGGTGATCCACCTCTCGAGGATCGTGGTCTTGGCCCCGCAGGGAGCTCCACCGAAGCTTTATTTCGGCACACCGCTCTCGAGGATCGTGGCCCTGGCCCCACAGGGAGCTCCACCGAAGCTTTATTTCGGCACACCCCCCTCGAGGATCGTGGCCCTGGCCCAACAGGGAGCTCCACCGAAGCTTCATTTCGGCACACCCCTCTCGAGGATCGTGGTCTTGGCCCCACAGGGAGCTCCACCGAAGCTTCATTTCGGCACGCCCCTGTCGAGGATCGTGGCCCTGGCCCCACAGGGAGCTCCACCGAAGCCTCATTTCGACAACGCCTCTCAAGGATCACGGCCCAGGTTCCACAGGGAGCGTCACCGAAGCATCATTTCGGTACACCACTCTACTATTACGACTAATATTATTTACGACTACGACAACGACTACTACTACTAACATTACTACTACTACTACTACTACTACTACTCCTACTACTACTACTACTACTACTACTACTACTACTACCACTCTTACTACTACTACTACTACTACTACTCTTACTACTACTACTACTACTACTACTACTACTATTACTACTACTATTATTATTACGACGACTACGACTACTACTACTACGACTACTACTGCTACTACTACTACTACTACTACTATTGCTACTACTCTTACTACTACCATTACTACGGCTACTACTACTACTACTACTACTACAGCAATTACTACTACTATTACTTTTACTACTACTACTACTACTTCTACTACTACTACTACTACTACTACTATCACTACTGTTACTACTACTACTACTACTACTACGATTACGACTACTACTACTACTATTACTACTACAACAGTTACTACTACTATTATCATTACTACTACTACTACTACTACTACTACTACTACTACTACTCCTACTCCTACTACTACTACTCGTACTACCTGTGCTACTCGTACTACAAGTACTACTAGTACTACTAGTACTACTACTACTACTACTACTACTACTACCACTACTATTATTATTATTACTACTACTACTACTACGGCTACTACTACTACTACTACTACTACTACTACTACTCCTTCTACTACCATTACTACTACTACTGCTACTACATTTTTTTACGTCTACTACCACCAACACCACTACTACTATTACTACTA
>CAUYUJ010018561.1:157084-162084 GCA_963575745.1 Prorocentrum cordatum
TGTTGTTGTTGTTGTTGTTGTTGTTGTTGTTGTTGTTGTTGTTGTTGTTGTGTTTGTTGTTGTTGTGGTTGTTGTTGTTGTTGTTGTTGTTGTTGTTGTTGTTGTTGTTGTTGTTTTGTTGTTGTTGAACATTATTTCTTTTAAAGAATAATTATTGTTGGGACCCCTGGTGCATGGCCCCCCCGCTGCGCCTAGGCCGCAGCCACGTTTTCATAATTTTTGTGAGGAAGTCTCAGGCAAAACGATGCGTACCAGATCCGGTTGTGTTGTTACGATCGGTTGTCCCTTGCAAAAAATAAGGCAAAGTGGACATTTCTTGTTCTAATATAACCAAGCTTCAAGAATCCCTTGCAAAAAATAAAGGTAAAGTGGACATTCGCGCGCGCAAGACGAAATCCTTCCAAAACCTTAGTTTTCGTAGCGATTTTAACATAAAAACATCAAAAAACCAATGGTTTTTCAAAAACAAATTGTCAAAATGTCATCCCGCGCGCTCTTGCGGATTCGTAGGAAACCCAACACTTTTTAATCATTTCTGTCAAACGGGCTTTTGCGAGCAACTTTTTCGAACTTCTGCAACAACGGTTGCGCACCTGCCAGGGCCATCATCCCTGTCAAATAATACCATGCGGGACACATTCGTTTTTTCTTCGCGCGCGCACGCCGTCGTCGTCGGCCGCGGGGCCCTGAATAGTAGCCACGGTCGTCCGCATGCCACGAAGTGAAGTGTCCGAACGTCATAGGGCGGGAAGCTGGGTGTGGGTGGTGGCGAAGAGTCGTTTGGAAATTTGGTAGAGCTTGAACCGGCCCCCCCACAAAGTGGGGGTATTGCCCGCCTCCTATGAAAACCCTGGCACTGGTGAGAACGGAGTGTCCCCACGTGCTAGTAATTCTTGTTGTTGTTGTTGTTGTTGTTGTTGTTGTTGTTGTTGTTGTTGTTGTTGAGGTGGTTGCTGTTGCTGTTGCTGTTGCTGTTGCTGTTGCTGTTGTTGTTGTTGTTGTTGTTGTTGTTGTTGTTGTTGTTGTTGTTGTTGTTTTTGTTGTTTTTGCTGTTTTTGTTGTTTTTGTTGTTGTTGTTGTTGCTGTTGTTGTTGTTGAACATTATTAATTCTAAAGAATAATTATTGTTGGGCCCCCTGGTGCGCGCCCCCCCCGCCGCGCCGAGGCCGCAGCCACGTTTTCATCATTTTCGTGAGGAAGCCTCAGGTAATTCGAGGTGATCAAGATCCGGTTGTTTTGTTCCCCCCCGCTTTCCCTTGCAAAAAACACTATAAAATGACATTTCTTGTTCTAATATAATCAAATTTCAAGAATCCCTTGCAAAAAATAAGGTAAAGTGGACATTCGCGCGCGCAAGACGAAATCCTTCCAAAAGCTTAGTGTTCGGAGCGATTTTAACATAAAAACATCAAAAAACCAATGGTTTTTCAACAAAAAAATGTCAAAATCTCATCCCGCGCGCTCTTGCGGATTCGTAGGAAACCCAACACTTTTTAAACATTTCTGTCAAACGGGCTTTTGCGAGCAACTTTTTCGAACTTCTGCGACAACGGTTGCGCACCTGCCAGGGCCATCATCCCTGTCAAATAATACCATGCGGGACACATTCGTTTTTTCTTCGCGCGCGCACGCCGAAATCTCCAAAAACCATTGGGTTCTGTGGGTGTGTACCCCACGCCAGTGTAGTAGCCACGGTCGTCCGCACGCCACGAAGTGAAGTGTCCCAACGTCATAGGGCGGGAAGCTGGGTTTGGGTGGTCGCGAAGAGTCGTTTGGATATTTGGTAGAGCTTGTAATGCCCCCCCACGAAGTGGGGGTATTGCCTGGTGTCGTATGAAAACCCTGGCACTGGGGAGAACACCACGCGTTCGGGTAAAATGATTGTTGTTGTTGTTGTTGTTGTTGTTGTTGTTGTTGTTGTTGTTGTTGTTGAATTCTCGTTCCTGAAGAATTATTTTTGTTGATTTCCCCATGGGTGCATATTGTTTAAATCAAAGTGTGTCCCTCGACGCTTGCAGCTTGTTTTTTGTCAGGGGAACTCTTGATGCTCAAACTGGGCCCCTTCGCCGCGTTGGGGCCCGCTCGCCGGCGGCCCCGGTCCCGGTTCCGCCGGACGCGTACACCCTGGACGAGATCAATAGGGCCATAGCATTGTTGAAACCGCACATGGGTTGTTGAGCCCTGTCTTCGTCCTCGATTGCGGCACTGCCCAGGGCCGCCGCCTCTTCGGTCCACGTTTTCAGCGCCCAGTTGCGAGGGCTTGCCGACGAAGTGGCGTTTGTCCTGCCAAGAAGCTGCGCGCTGCGCGACTGTCCTACCTTCGTTCGCTTGCCAGGCCTCCCACGAGGCGTCGGAGGCGTCTCCACCCGCAGCTGTCCACCTCCCCCTGCGGGGGGATCTCCTGGTGGTGGTCCTCGCGCGGGAGGCGGCGCGTAGAGCGGGGGCTGAGCGTGCGCCGCGCTCGCCTGCGCGCCGGTTCGTGTGCGTGGCCCTCCGGGAGCTGCCGTCGTTGGCGGACCGAGTGCCATTGGTGGAGCTCTTAGGGTCGGGGTTTCTGCCGCCCCCTCAGTTCGTCGATGACCTCACGGCCCCGTGCCCCTCGGAGGGTGCTGTTCGCTGCGTCTGTCTTGGGCGACGAGCCGTCCAGCCTTGCAATCCGTACGCCCGCCGGGTCAATGTGTGCCTCAATTACGCACCCGGTAAATCGTGCGTGTTGCCGTTGCTGGGCGCCCCGGCCCCTGTCGGCGGCCTCTGCCAGGTGGTTGGTTCCAGGAAGCTTTTCGTCGTCCTGGTAGAGGCGGGTCTGACATTTCAGCCCCTCTTGCTTGAGTGCAGTGCCCGCGGCCGCAGCCTTTTTTTGATAAACTCCTTGCAGCGGCCCTGGCAGGAGGTTTCTCGATCCCGGTGGCCGCTGCCCAGGACCCGCGCTCTCTTTTGGCAGGGGTTTCCGGGGCCGAGGCGGCCTGACATAGGCTGCAGGGAATCTGGGCGAGGAAGCTGCTCGGCTTCCACCAGGGCTTGCCACTGCGTTGCCGTATCTTGGTGGCGCAATGCGGCTGGCCTCTGCGCCTGGGCTCGAGGTTCGTGGAGCGGAGGCTCCTGGCCCTCGCCTGTTTCTAGGTGCCCTCCGAGGGTCACCCGGCGTCCATCGTGGGCGCGGCGGCCGCGGCCCTTCAGTCAGGTCCTGGATCATGGGCGCAGAGGCGCTGTCCCACGTGCTCCCCTCCCCCCTCCCTGCCTATCACCGAGCACTCTACTTTCGCGGGGGGGCCGCTGGGCGCGGCGAAGCTCTGCCCCGAGGCCCGGCGCGCTCTCTGGCAGGCGTGTAAATGGCAGGTCGTGCGGCCAGCGATGTAAGAGTAGGACCGGGCTGCCTTTCAGGAGGCGGCTGCGCCCGTGCTCGGGCTGCTAGGCGTCTCCTTTGCCTTCCTCTGCCCAGCCCCCCTCCTTGGCCGTTGCTGAACCTGCTCCAGGTCGAGCGTGGCCCGGCGCTCTGGTCTGACCTCCGCGCTAGGGCGCTCCTACGGCTGAGTGGCGCGTGGCCCTTGTCAGTCTTCGGCGGGGCGTTGCTTCCCTTTGCTGTGCCCGTCTGCCCCTGGTGCGGGGCATTGCAAGTTTCTGTCCGGCACGTGCTGGCGGAATGCCCTGGGACAGGGCCTGCGTATGCGACCCAGAGGAGGTCGGCGCCCGTGCCTCCTCGTGAGGCGCCCGACTGGCTGCTCTGCTGCTTTTTTGCCGAGGATGCCGCAGTGGCTGACCGCGCAGCGCACCTGGCTCATGTAGGGGGCGTGGTCCGCCTCGCCTGCGTGCGCGTGGTCCTCGAGGCGGGCCTCTTCCAGCCGCCGGTCGTGGAGGAGGGCTGGGCGCTGCGTAGCCGTCCTCTCTGGTGCCGCGCCTTCGCGGTACACTTTGTGCGCTCCGCCCAGCGAGCGCTAGCTGCGTCGTCCGCGCCTCGGCGAGATCGGGCTTGGGGGCGGGGGGGGCGCTGGCGGTCTGCAGCCACCCGTTGCCCGCGTTCCTGTGGATTCGAGCAGGGGATGTCGCCAGTGGCGAGGAGGCCGCCGCTGCCTCGTTGTTAGCTTGCTTGCTTTATGACGCGGCGGGGGGCAGACAGGGGCGTGCGAGACTGCTTCTGGTGCTGCGCCAGCCGCACGCTCCAGGGCGCCACTGGGTGACGCGGCAACTTCGGGGCGCGGCGCGCCGGGAGCCGCGGGCGGCCGCGACGGTCGGCCGCGCCCGGACCCGGAGGCCGCCAGCGTATGAAACTGAACGCCCCCGGGTTGCAACAGCAACGGCTCCAGGCCGCCCCCGGGTTGCAACAGCAACGGCTCCCGCCTGAGACATCCTTACAATTTAGCCAGGACCCCCGCTCCCGCCCGAGATTTCCTTACATTTTATTCAGGAATCGCGCTCTCGCTTGGGACTTCTTTACAATTTATGAAGGGATCGCCCCCCGGCGCTCTGGAGTCGCGTTCTCGCTGGAGACTTGCGTGCAACTTACTGAAGAATGGCCTTGCGTTGGAATTTCTTGCAATTTGTTCACGCGCCGCTCTCCCCACACCCAGGCACAAGGAGGAGTCGCGCCCGTTGTGGCCCCATGTGCATGCCCTTCGTGTCCCCGCCCGCTGTCGCCAGTTGTGTCCCCCTCACTGTCCTACGTGGCCCAGTTGCTACCCTCAGTGGTCCCATACATAGTTGCCTTCTGTGGCCCCGCCTTCTCTGCACTTGGTGACCCCCGCTCGTTTGCGCTTCCCCTGGCCCCGTACGCATTCCCTTCGTGTCGCTGTCGCCCTTCGTGGCCTACTTCGTGCCCTTCGTGGCCCTGCTGTCGTTCTCTCTCTCTCTCTCTCTCTCGCTCTCTCTCTCTCTCTCTCTCTCTCTCTCTCTTTCTCTCGTCGTCGTCGTCGTCGTCGTCGTCGTCGTCGTCGTCGTCGTCGTCGTCGTCGTCGTCGTCGTCGTCGTCGTCGTTGCCGTCGTTACCGTCGTCTTCGATGTCGTCG
>CAUYUJ010018561.1:169584-201233 GCA_963575745.1 Prorocentrum cordatum
TTGGTAGAGCTTGTAATGCCCCCCCACGAAGTGGGGGTATTGCCTGGTGTCGTATGAAAACCCTGGCACTGGGGAGAACACCACGCGTTCGGGTAAAATGATTGTTGTTGTTGTTGTGTTGCTTGCTGCTGCTGCTGCTGCTGTTGTTGTTGTTGTTGTTGTTGTTGTTGAACATTATTTATTCTAAAGAATAATTATTGTTGGGCCCCCTGGTGCGCGCCCCCCCTGCGCCGCCTAGGCCGCAGCTACATTTTCATCATTTTCGTGAGGAAGCCTCAGAAAAGAGGGTGTGTACAGGATCCGGTTGTTTTGTTGTAATCCGCTTTCCCTTGCAAAAAACAATAGAAAATGACATTTCTTGTTCTAATATAATCAAATTTCAAGAATCCCTTGCAAAAAATAAGGTAAAGTGGACATTCGCGCGCGCAAGACGAAATCCTTCCAAAACCTTAGTGTTCGCAGCGATTTTAACATAAAAACATCAAAAAACCAATGGTTTTTCAACAAAAAATGTCAAAATCTCATCCCGCGCGCTCTTGCGGATTCGTAGGAAACCCAACACTTTTTAAACATTTCTGTCAAACGGGCTTTTGCGAGCAACTTTTTCGAACTTCTGCGACAACGGTTGCGCACCTGCCAGGGCCATCATCCCTGTCAAATAATACCATGCGGGACACATTCGTTTTTTCTTCGCGCGCGCACGCCGAAATCTCCAAAAACCATTGGGCTTCAAGAATTTTAGCCGCGCATCATAAAATCACAAATCACACAGACACCATCGGGACAACCATATCCTCTCTCTCTTGTGTATTCCCACATCCCTCAGGAATTTGCCCTAAAGATGTGATCAACTATCTTGTGAGTACGTATCATGTGTATCATGTGTATCATGTACCATATGCATCATATGCAACAGATGTTCTGTGGAAGGCTTAACAACTTCTGTGGGTTAACAAGGCTTAACAACTTCTGTGGGTGTACGAACGTAGGCTTAACAACTTCTGTGGGTGTGTACTCCACGCCAGTGTAGTAGCCACGGTCGTCCGCAGGCCACGAAGTGAAGTGTCCGAACGTCATAGGGCGGGAAGCTGGGTGTGGGTGGTGGCGAAGAGTCGTGTGGATATTTGGTAGAGCTTGCACTGCCCCCCCACAAAGTGGGGGTATTGGCTGGCGTCGCATGAAAACCCTGGCACTGGTGAGAACACTGAGCGTTCGGGTAAAGTGATTGTTGTTGTTGTTGTTGTTGTTGTTGTTGTTGTCATTATTGTCGTTTTTGTGAAACTTTGATTATTGAATAATCAGTATTGTTGCTCCCCCTCTGGTGCCCATTGATTTTTTACAATCGAGGCGCTCGCAGTCGGCTTTTTCAAGTAGGAACACCTTCCTACTCAATCTGCGTTTTTGGCCCCCGGGTTACAACAACAACGGTTCCCGCTGGAGACTTCCTCACACATGATACCGGAGACAAGCCCCAATCAGAATGTGTTTGGGGCTATAGGGCTATAGGGCCATTGGGCTATAGGGCTATAGGGTATAGGGCTATAAAGCTATTGTAGGCCTATAGGGCTATAGGGCGATAGGGATATAGGGCTATAAGGCTACAGTGCTACAGGGCGCCGGGCACCCGGGCACCCGGCACCCGGGCACCCACCCGGGCACCGGGCACCCGTCACCCGGGCACCCGGGCACCCGGGCATCCGGGCACCCGGGCCGCGCCACCGAATCGGCGGCGAACCCGGGCACCCGGGCACCCGGGCATCCGGGCACCCGGGCCCGGCCACCGAATCGGCGGCGAACCTGGGCACCTGGGCACCGGGGCACCCGGGCACCCCACCCGGGCAATGGGGCCCGGCCACCGAATCGGCGGCACACCTCGCCTACCCTTAAATCCGCTAGGACCCCTACAGAGGCAAGCTCTGATTGGGCCCCCGCTCCCGCCCGAGATTTCCTCGCATTTTATGCAGGAGTCGCGCTCGCGCTTGGGACTTCCTTGCAACCTATTCAGGAATCGCTCACTCGGCGCTCTGGAGTCGCGATCTCGCTGGAGAGTTGCTTGCACGTCACTTAAGAACAGCGCCCTTGCGGTGCAATTTCCTGCGCTTTGCTCCAGCGCCGCGCTCCCGACACTGAGGCAACCAGGAGTCGCGCTCACGCTTAGGACTCCCCCACAGATTATTTAAGAATCGGGATCTCGCTGCCCTTCGTGGCCTCCTCGCTTCCCTTCGTGGCCCCCTCGCTGCCGTTCGTGGCCCAGTTGCAGCCCTTCGTGGCACTCTCGCTGCCCTTCGTGGCCCCGTTGTAGCCCTTCGTGGCCCCCTCGCTGCCCTTCGTGGCCTCTGCTCTTTCGCGCCCGTCGTGGCACCATCTGCATGCCCTTCGTGCTCCCGCTGTCGCCCGTCGTGGCGCTGTCGATCTTTGTGGTTCCCTCGCCGTCCTACGTGGCCCAGTTGCTATTGTCAGTGGCCCCGTTGCAGCCCTTCGTGGCCCACTCGCTGCCCTTCGTGGCCCCCGCTTGTTCGCGCCCGTCGTGGCTGGTCCCGCTGTCGCCCTTCGTGGCCTGCTTCGTGCCCTTCGTGGCCCTGCTGTCGTCCTCTCTCTCGCTCTCGCTTTCGCTCGTCGTCGTTGTCGTCGTCGTCGTCGTCTTCGTTGTTGTCGTCGTCGTTGTCGTCGTCGTCGTCGTCGTCGTCGTCGTCGTCGTGGTCGGTCCCCTGTCCGTCCCTCTTGGGGTCGGGTTGCCGCCGATCAGCGCTGCCGCTGGCCAGGCCGACGGTCCGCGGCCGCCCCGCCGCTTGCTGGGGCCCGGCCTGCTGGGAAGAAAGGTATACCCCCAAACGGGGTACGATCGAAGAAAAAGAGGGCGGGTATCGAAGGGTTGGGAAATACGCGTTAACAGACGCTCGAGCAGATAAGAGCGAACAGTCTTATAATCATGCTTGTTGTTGTTGTTGTTGTTGTTGGTGGTGGTGGTGGTGGTTGGTTGTTGGTTGTTGTTTGTTGTTGTTGTTGGTGGTGGTTGTTGGTTGTTGGTTGTTGGTTGTTGGTTGTTGGTTGTTGGTTGTCGGTTGTTGGTTGTTGGTTGTTGGTTGTCGGTTGTTGGTTGTTGGTTGCTGGTTGTTGGTTGTTGGTTGTTGGTTGTTGGTCGTTGGTTTTTGGTTGTTGGTTGTTGGTTGTTGGGTGTTGGGTGTTCGGTGTTGGGTGTTTGTTATTGTTGTTGTTGTTGGTTGTTGTTGTTTGTTGTTGTGGTTGCTGTTGTTGTTGGTTGTTGTTTTTGTTGTTCTTGTTTTTATTATGGTTTTTGTTATTGTTCTTGTTCTTGTTGTTGTAATGATTGTTGTTGTTGGCGTTGTTGTTGTTGTTGTTGTTGGCGTCGTTGTTGTTGTTGTTGTTGTTGTTGTTGTTGTTGTTGTTGTGTCGTCGTTGTTGTTGTTGTTGTTGTTGTGTCGTCGTTGATGTTGTTGTTGTTGTTGTTGTTGTTGTTGTTGTTGTTGTTGTTGTGGTTGTTGTTGTTGTTGTTGTTGTTGTTGTTGTTGTTGTTGTTGTTGTTGTTGTTGTTGTTGTTGTTTGTTGTCGTCGTCGTCGTCGTCGTCGTCGTCGTCGTTGTGATTGTTGTTGTTGTTGTTGCTGCTGCTGTTTTCGCATGTGAATTTCTTGTCAATTATTATTTGTGGGCCCCTCATAGGCGCCCTGACGCTCTCGCCGAGGCGCGGGCCGCATTTTCATTGAACTTGAGGCTCACTCGGAAGCGGTTTGGGGGACCGCCAGAACCGACCCCCCAACAACAACAGCGCTCCCGTTCGAGACTTGCTCCTTTTTTACTCAGGGCCGGTGCTCGTGCTCGCCGCCGAAGGCAGCCGTTTCAACAAAACCAGCGCTCCCGCTCGAGACCTCCTCCCGTTTTACGTTGGACAGGCGCGCTACTCTTTCTCTCATCGGCGCCGCCCCCTTGCAACAACAACGCTCCCGCTCGAGACTTCCTCACTTTTTAATCCATGCGGTGCTCTTGCTCGCCGCCGACAGCCCCCGTCCCGACAAAACTAGCGCTCCCGCCCGAGACTTCCTCCCGTTTTGCGCTGGACTGGCGCCTCCTCCTCCTCGTCTTCCTCCTCGTCCTCCTCCTCCTCCTCCTCCTCTGCCTTTTTCTCCTCCTCCTCCTCCTCCGCCTCGGCGTCGTCGTGGTCGTCGGCGTCGTCGTGGTCGTGGTGCGTATTGCTCTGCTCGGGATTCTGTTTCCCTTATGCAGTGACCACCCACTTGGCTTGCCAGGCATTGCACGCCGCCTGGCTGTCCGTCCGTCCGTCTGTCTGTCTGTCTTCCCAGCTCTCTGAGCCGCGGCGCTTTGAGCTTCTTAGCTCGGGGACGCGTCGGCCACCGCCGCCCTCTCCCTTGTCGGTGGCCCTGACGAGGTTGGGGGAGAGGGTGCCGAAACGCGCCCAGAGTCCAGCAAGGCATGAGGGTGCAAACCCGACTTGTCTGGCTGATGCTCTGGGGGGGCCTGTGCTCAGGGGAGGCTGCAGCACCGCTCAACGATGTGCTGTTTAACCGAACCTGCAGGGTGGGCCCTTTCCCAAATCCGTGCTTCGGTGCGGATCGTAAGCGCGCCTCGTCTCCGTCGTCGTCGTCGTCGGCGTCGTCGTGGTCGTGGTGCGTGTTGCTCTGCTCGGGATTCTGTTTCCCTTAGGCAGTGACCACCCACTTGGCTTGCCAGGCATTGCACGCCGCCTGGCTGTCCGTCCGTCCGTCCGTCTGTCTGTCTTCCCGGCTCTCTGAGCCGCGGCGCTTTGAGCTTCTTAGCTCGGGGACGCGTCGGCCACCGCCGCCCTCTCCCTTGTCGGTGGCCTCCGAAACGCGCCCAGAGTCCAGCAAGGCATGCGGGTGCAAACCCGACTTGTCTGGCTGATGCTCTGGGGGGGCCTGTGCTCAGGGGAGGCTGCAGCACCGCTCAACGATGTGCTGTTTAACCGAACCTGCAGGGTGGGCCCTTTCCCAAATCCGTGCTTCGGTGCGGATCGTAAGCGCGCCTCGTCTCCGTCGTCGTCGTCGTCGGCGTCGTCGTGGTCGTGGTGCGTGTTGCTCTGCTCGGGATTCTGTTTCCCTTATGCAGTGACCACCCACTTGGCTTGCCAGGCATTGCACGCCGCCTGGCTGTCCGTCCGTCCGTCTGTCTGTCTGTCTTCCCGGCTCTCTGAGCCGCGGCGCTTTGAGCTTCTTAGCTCGGGGACGCGTCGGCCACCGCCGCCCTCTCCCTTGTCGGTGGCCCTGACGAGGTTGGGGGAGAGGGTGCCGAAACGCGCCCAGAGTCCAGCAAGGCATGAGGGTGCAAACCCGACTTGTCTGGCTGATGCTCTGGGGGGGCCTGTGCTCAGGGGAGGCTGCAGCACCGCTCAACGATGTGCTGTTTAACCGAACCTGCAGGGTGGGCCCTTTCCCAAATCCGTGCTTCGGTGCGGATCGTAAGCGCGCCTCGTCTCCGTCGTCGTCGTCGGCGTCGTCGTGGTCGTGGTGCGTGTTGCTCTGCTCGGGATTCTGTTTCCCTTAGGCAGTGACCACCACCACCACCACCACCTCCTCTCCTCCTCCTCCCTCCTCCTCCTCCTCCTCCTCCTCCTCCTCCCCCTCCTCCGCCTCCTCCTCCTCCTCCTTTTCCTCCTCATCCTCCTCCTTCTTCTCCCCCCTCCCTCCTCTTTCTCCTTCTTCCTTTCTCCACCCCCTCCTCTTCTCCCTCCTCCCACCTCCCTCTTCCGTCCCCCTCCTCCTCCTACTCCTCCTCTTCCTCCTCCTCCTCCTCCTCCTCCGCCTTTCCCTCCTCCTCCTGCTCCTCCTCCTCCTCCTCCTCTTCCTCCTCCCTCCTTTCCCTTCTCTCTTCCGTATTCCTTCCTCCGCCCCCTCCTCTTCTCCCTCCTCCCTCCTCCCTCTCCCGTCCCTCTTTCGCACCTCGTCCTCCCTCCTCCTTCTTCTTCCTTTCCCCTTTCGTCCCCTTTGTCTCCTCCCTTCTCCTGCCTCCCTCCTCCTTCCTCCCTTCCCCTTCCGTCCTCCCTCGTCGCTCCCGTTTGATACTTCTTTACCTTTGACTCAAGACTGGGGCTCTCGTTTCGGCATCGCCTCTGGGGGGCTTCCAAGAGTCCTTGTTGAACCAAAGCTCTTACATAATTTTAGATTTTTGGAGAGCATAAGCAATGTGGAGGAGGAGAAGAAGGAGGACGGATGACCTCCAGGCAGTCCAAGGCTCGAGGGTCGAAGAGTTGACTTCAGGGATTTCTTGAGAGGGTTTGGAGGGACAGGTGGGGGATGCGTGCATGGGAGCGGCAGCGCCTGGGGGCGTGAACGTTCAGGGTCACGCGCCGAGGCCGCAGGATGGTGGCGTAAGAGTTCGAACGAGGAGTAGGAACCACCTCGTCCTCGGAGGTACTGCTATTACAACTACTCCTTCTTCCTCCCCCCCTCTTCCCCCCCCTCTTCCTCCCTCCTCCTCCTCCTCCTCCTCCTCCTCGTCCTCCTCCTCCTCCTCCTCTTCCTCCTCCTCCTCCTCCTCCTCCCCCTCCTCCTCCTCCTCCTCGTTCTCCTCCTCCTCCTCCTCTACCTCCCCCTCCTCCTCCTCCGCCTTTTCCTCCTCCCTCCTCCTCCTCTGCTCCTCCTCCTCCTCTTCCTCCTCCTCCCTCTCCCTCCTCCTCCGCCTTTTCCTCCTCCTCCTCCTCCTCCTCCTCCTCCTCCTCTTCCTCCTCCTCCTCCTCTCCTTCTTCCTCTCCCTCATCTTCCCCCCCTCCCTCGTCCTCTTTTTCCTCCTCCGAGATGCGGGGCGCGCGCGGGGCGATTGCGATGGCGACGGGCCGTCCGCGCTGTGGATGTCGAAGTTCTTTGGGCGAAGTGGTGGTGATGTTTTCTCGGGCGAGAGATCTGGGCGAGGGAATGTCGGGCCCCGCCTGCCAAAAAAATCCCCCCTGAGGGGGCGTGGTGCCCAGAGGGGCGCCCAGGTCGGCGTCCGATTCAGCAAGAGTACCACGGCGGACGCCGGAGTTCCAGTGTGAGCGTTCAGCGCGGGGGGAGTTCGCGAGGCGGGCCCCCGGCTTTCTGATTCGGCGCGTCCCAGACACAGGACGCGGCGAATCTGTTCCCCCCCCCCGTGCTTGCAGCGCGCTCAGCTGGAAGGCCTAGGGCGGGCGGCGCTGGGATTGTTCGTGCCCGTTTCGCGCTGGCCAGCTTCGCCCGGAAGCGCCGGCCCAGGCGCCGGGTGCGTAGGAGCTTTCAGGGCGCCCTTGGTCTCCTGGGCAGCGCTTGGGGTGGAGCCGCAGCCCCTCGCCCCTTTGCCGCCCCCGCGGCTCGCACTGGTCGCCTCCCGTGGGGCTCGCCCCGACGCGTCTGGTCGACGCCCCCGACGCGTCTCGTCGAAAGACCCCCCCTGTGTATGCGGAGGGCATGCCCGCCCCTTTGGCGCTGCCTCTCCCGGGCGCTGCCATTTACACTCGACTCCGCCCACGGCTAGATGGCCGATTACCAATCGCACCGCGACGCTGGGCGTAGCGTCCTGCCTGCCGCGCGCCTTGCTCTGGGGGCTCGCCACCCTTCCTCCGCGTCTCCCAAGTGCGGTCTCCTTGTGACTCCTTGTGGAGGGGCGTCCATGCAGGACTTGCTGGGGCCCGCCCGGGCGGCCTCCAAGGGGCTCGCGCGCTCTCCGGAAAGCGCTCCAGGCGCTCTCGCCGCGCTCAGTGAGCGCGTCGTGGGACGTGCCCCTGGCAGGTCGGGCTTTTCTGGTCCTGGGGCCGAGTCTACGCCCGGCCCCGTCCCGAGCGAGCCGTCCTTCTTTTCGCTTGGACGCCTGGGGCCACCCGCGGATACTCTCACTGCAGATGATTTGGGGCTTTGCTGGAAGGAGCCAAGCAAGGGCCTCAATCCCACGCGCAAGGTCGGCAACGCCCTGCCCGCCCCTTCCCCGGGCGCCCCTCCTCCTCTCGCCGTGTAGATCCCCGCGCTTGTCTCGCGCCTAGTGCGCGACCGCTCGCGTCGGGAACATTTCCTGCAAGGGGCCAGGCTCGCAGGGTCCTAGTCTCGCCATTCGCCTTCAGTTCCTCTCGGAGGGCAGGTCCTGGTCAAGTGCTCCCAGCTGTAGCTGAGCATACATGGGCCCTGGCTTGCCGCCGCTACAGTCGACAGTGCTACTCTTGGAGCGTCGACCCCAGGCATTACCTATGGCACACCATGACTGCCGACCTCCAGCAGGCCCTCGTGCGCTTCCTGCGTCCGCAGCTCCTCCCACCTCCGCGACTGGTGGATGCACCTGGCGCTCGCCTCCTCAGGGCGGGGTTTCGCTCTGCTCGCCGACATTGCCGCTAGACTGTTCTTGCGTTGGCCCTCTCCGCGGCGACCTCCTCTTCGCCCTGGCGCCCTAGCCCAGCCTGCAGCGCTCGATTTACGCGCGGGGGTTCATCGCTCCATCGCGTGGCCACCACTTCCATGGACGCTGTCTAGACAGTTGGGGAGCTGCTTGCGTGGTCGCGTGGCCCATGAGGCGCGAGGGGGGGCGCGCCGTTCTCTTGGGCCTCCGCCGACGCCGCGTCGTTCGCGCTCCGCCGGCCCCCGAGCTGGACAACGACTTGCGGCTCGCCGAGTTGCTCGTCGTCGACGCCGCCCGCCCCGTCAGCCCCGAGCCCGCCCCACGCCCCGCCCAGGGCGGCAATCAGATATCTATGCGCGCGCCGCTCCTGGAACCAGCCAGCGTGGGAACGAACCAGCCGGAGTGAGAGCGGCGCAGGCGCTCCCCCGGCCGCTCCCGCCAAGCGCCGCCGGGCTGGGCCGCGGCGCGGAGGCCGGGCCCTCCCGGCGCCGCCTGCCGGGGAGAACGGGTAGGAGAGAAGCCGCGATCCGGCGCTGCCGCTTTTCCCGCCAGTGGCGCAACCGGCATGTCGCAGCCAGCGCGCGACGTCTGCCTCGACCCGGCGGGGGGGGCCCTGATGCCGCCGGCGGGCAGTGGGCGCTGGGACTCGCCAGGCTCGAACGACCCTTCTGAGAGCCGATCGGTCTGGCCGCCCCCGCCCTCGGGGCGTCTCTCCGGGCGACTGCCGCGGGGGCCTGGCCGCGGACGGCGCCGAGGCAGAGTTCCTCAGTCGGGTCGTGAAACGCGCGGGTGGCCGCCGCCTTCGCGGCCCAACGGGCCCTCTGCGTCCGCGACTCCATGGTCGCCCTGCTCAGCGTGCTCGCCTTCAACTGCTCCGCTCCGCAGCGTGGGGCCTCATTGCAATCCCCTTCCGCCCCTGCCGTGATTGTCGACCGGGGGCGTGCGGCGCCCTCGGGGCGGCCAGCCCCTCTACTGCCACCTCCCAGCCCGAAGGTGCAGAAAGCTTGGCGAAGCCCTGCGCCTCGTCACTGTTGGCAGCCCGATGCGGAGACAGGGCCGGGCGTCTTCAACTGCGAGCCTTCCGTGGCGCCGCGCGAGGCCAATCGGCTCGCGTGGCTGCCCCTATTGGTGTTCTATTTGGTGGGGTCTCCATGGCGGTCTGCTGCCTCGAGCAGCACGTCGTCGCCCGCCCGCGCGCAGCTATGCGGGCGACCTGCTGGCACGGGGGCCGCAGTGCAGAAGTCGCGCGCGCCCCGACCCGACGCGGCGGCGCCTTCCTTGGTGTGCGTGGTCGCCGCCCCCGTCGCCGCTGACTTCCGCGGCGGATTTTCTCGTTCTCTGCTGGCAGTATCTGTAGCGAGGATATTGTTCGCGCCGCGCGCGCTCAGGCCCTGGCGCTCTGACCAGTTCCGCTGGAGTCCACGCCCTTCCACGCACCTTTGCTCCGATCGCTGCCGAGCCTGGTGCCTCTGACTCTCCGCGGGCTTTCGCTGGGCTGCGCGACCCCAGGACAGGTCGACGTCTCCGTTGGATGGTCGTCACGATAGTCCACGTCCATGCCCGCGACGCCAGCGCAGCATTGGAGAAACAGGGCCGCGCTGTGGGCGGCATATTGCTCTTCGCTGATTCTGCGCGCCTCTCGCTGCGCTTGCGTTGACGCGCGCGAGAGGGAAGTGTCCTTCCCGCGCTTGCAGGTGCCGTGGGGCTCAGCTGTGTCAGGTGCCCCACTCCCCTCGCCGTGCCCCTCGCTGTTGGCCCCGTCTCCCCAATTCCCGGCGCCCCAGGGTGCCCCGCGATCCTGTCCCATGCGGTTGGCGCCGCTGCGCCTCGAACGCCCCTTGGACCCATCCCCTGCCGCAGCCGCGGGCGCGGCTGCACGGGGGGCGCCTACTCTCATGGGCTTCTGGGATTGGGCGCCGCCCGCTCCCCCTGAGGCCTTGCTCTAGGAGCGTGCGTCCTGCCGAGGATGCCTACGTGATCTTGGCGGTCGCTGTCGCCGACGCTCCTCCCTCCCCGCGGCTCGCTCTTGTTACGCGCTCTCTATGCGGCCCTTGCGGCCCCGCAGCGCGGCCGAGCGTGCGCTCGCCGTTTCTCTGGTCATTTCGTTGTCCGCAGGTGGGCCCAGGTCGACGGGCGTTAGTGGGGCCAGCCAGGAGCCGCCGCGTCACCGTCGAGGGCTCTGCGCGAGCTGAGGGTGGGTTTTGGTCAACGGGCTTTCTGAGCGCGCCAGGTGGCGTCCTGCCGCCGTGGTCGATTGCTGCGTCCCATCCATGTTCCCGTTCGACAGCGAACTTGTCGCCTCGGACCCTGTTGCCTGTCTCGGGGCTTGGCTGCGCGACCCGTGCGGCCGCGTCTTTCTCGACGAGGAGGGCGCCCCCTCCTGTCGTCCTCTCGTGGAGAGAGTTCGCCGAAATCCAGGCGGCCCCCCCTCTGCTTGGGCCCCCCCCTTTGCTCCCCATGGCAAACGGGAGAGTCGCCCCGCCCGCCGCGGCAGCGGTGCAGCTTCCTTCGTCTTCTGGGTGGGGCCGGGAGCCCCCCGACCACGACGGCGCGTTGCCGCGCGCCCGCTCAGCCGCGGTTCGTGCCGCCTCAGGACCTTGGGGGCTGCGCTCCTCAACCCGCCCGCGCGATCACGTCGCCCGCGCCTGCTTCCCCCTGGCCGTCTGCGCACCGGAGGCCATCGCGTCGTCGGGCGTCGGCCCCGACGGCGACGCCCTCGCCGCGCCCGCGGGTGAAGGCGGCCTTGGCCCCGGGGCGCGCAGACCGTGGGCGGCCTTGGCCAGGCTCCGACGGCCACCTACCGTTGCCCGCGCCCGCTCAATGACGTCGATGCCACGTTCGCGGAGGGCCGCGCCCCCGCATGCGCCGCCGCCCCGCAGCCCCCCCTCCCCCCCGCAGGGTAAGCCCATTCTGGCCCACCACACGCAGTGCATGGGCAACGCCAAGTCGATCTTGGACTACCCCAGCGACCTGCACTCGCCAGTGAGCGACCTCGGCAAGCTCACCTTCGGTCACATCCCCGGCGCCGTCGCCCCCCTGCTCTACTGGCACGCGCCCATGACCGAGTGCGCCCATTCGTTCCTCCAGGCGTTCGAGGTCAACGCCTGGGGCGACGCCCTCCGGGCCCTCGCAGACGACGGCGCGCGAGCGACTCCCGCGCGCTGGCCGCGCGTGGCCCTCGGCGTCACTCTCGCCCAAGTCGGGTTGGATCGCCTCCGCCGCCGACGCCGCTAACCTGGCAGCTCTGGGATAGCTGCCTCTTGGACGAGCGCCTCCCTGCCTCGCGCAAGTTTACTGATGCCTTGACCTCGGGCATGGGGGTCCACCTCGCTCTCTCGGTTTCTGTCCCGCTTGAGGACTACGTCAACCAGGTCATGGCCGTCTTCCCCCGGTGCCCTGAGGACATCGAGGAGAACCTTTTCCGCGTCCCTTTGGGGCCGCGACTCGTGCCCGCTCATCGACATGAACCACCGCGAGGGGCCCATCGAATCGACCGCCTTGCTGCGGGTCGACGTCCCGCCCGACGTGCTCCAGCGCCGCAGGGTCGCGCGCGGCGTGCGCTCGTTCTTCGACAGCTACCGCGACCGCAGACGCACCCAGGGGACGACCGTCACGCCTGTCGCCTGTCTCATAAGCCCTCCCCGCGCTGCCCCTCGCCGACCGGCTGCATATCAACCCGATCGCCTACCTTCAGTCCATCGGCAGTGCTGGTCGGCGGACCTCGGGGCTTCGGTTCCCGCTGCCGGCGTCCCCAGGACAGGTCCGCACGCCGCGCCCCCGCCGCCGCCTGGCCCCATCTCGCCCCCTGCCCCATGGCGCCTCCCAGCCGTCGCCCTCCTTGGCCCCCGGCCCATTGTTGAGGATGGCGCGACCGCCGCCCGCGCCCGGGCGTCGCCGACTGGCGACGGATCCACGGGTCTGTTTTTCGCAGACCGCTGTCCAACATCCCGTCTCCCGCGAAGATCCAAGAGGTCGCTGGGCCCTTCGCGCCAGGCCGCGACTAGACAGCCGCGCTCACAAGGTCCACAACCCACGTTTGGACTGCGGTGCAGGTCCCACGGGCCTCGGAAATGCGCGCCTGCTGGCCGCGCTCGCCTTCCCACGCGCCAGCGCACTTCCGAAGGGGTGACCCGTTCTCGTCACGAGCGGCGCTAACTCGGCGGTCAGCGACGCCGTCGACCACCTCCTCGAGTTCGACGGGTCGAAGCCGCCAGCGCGATGTGGTAACCCTTCCCTCCTTTTTTCGGCGCGTTCATCCGAGTGCCCTCCCTGCGCCCCCTGACCATCGACGGCAGGTATGAGAAGGTCAAACTTCCCACTTGGTCGCGACCGCGGGCGGGCGAAGGGGGGCGGCGCCCGAAGCCGACTGACGCTCTCAAGCGGTGGTCCAGGCATGCTGCCCGCCCCCTCAAGGTCGTCGGCCCTGCGCTGTAGAAGTTTTGCGGACTCTTCCGCGGGCCCGACCAGGCGCGGGGCCCGCGTTTCGGCGCCGTCCGCATGGGCGGGGCCGCCGTGCAACCCCAGGCCCTGTCTCTCATTCTCATCAACCGCTTCCCGCTCGCCTCGACCGTGATGGATAGTTGGCGACCTCTCCCAGCTCGCCCCGCGCTGCTGGTCTCAGCGTGCCGTCGCGCGTGGCTACAAGATCTCCCTCCTCATGGCCAAGTCCTTGAAATGCTTCCAACGGCGCGGGGACGTAGTTATTTTGCTCGGAGAAAAGAATCGCAGCCCCAGCGACCTGGTCGTCTGGCTGTCCCGCTATGATTACGATGGGTAGCCTAGGTCCAAGCCTAGCGACGATCAGCGTCCGCGTGCGAATGGGGTCCCGCGGGCCCACTGGGCCATCGACGCTCCGCCCCCCGCTCCAGACTCCGACGCTGAGCAGGCGCTCCCCTGCGTTCCGAAAGAGCGCGTTCTGTTGGCGCTTAGAGGGGAGGGGGCTCCAGAAACGGGCCGCTCCCTCCCCCTGGTTCAAAAGCGGAGGGGGGTTCGAACCCCTTCCCCCTCCCCAGGGGGGTCGAGCCCTTTCCCCGCCCCAGGCTTGCGCCGGCGCTGGCGACGACCGCGACGGCAACGACGGCGACGACGACGACGACAATCACGACGACCGCGACGGCGACGACGACGACAAACGACGACGATAACGAAGATGACGACGACGACGACAACGGCGACGACGACGACGATAATTGCGACGATGGCGACGGCGACGAAGACAACGACCACGAGGACGGCGACGACAGCGATGACGACGACGACGACCACGGTGACGACGCCCAGGACGACGACGACGACGGCGGCGGCGGCGACGACGACGACGACGACGGCAACGACGACGACCACTTCGACGACGGCGACGACGACGATGACGAATGCGACGACGACGGCCCTGGCGACGACGGCGACGACGACGGCGGCGATGACGACGACGACGGCGACGACGACGGGTACGACGACGGCGACGACGGCGACGAACGCGACCACGACAACGACGACGCCGAGGACGACGACAACGACAACGGCGACGTCGGTGACGATGACGACGACGGCGACGACGGCGGCGACGTCGACGATGGCGACGACGACGACGACGACGACGACGACGGTGGCGGCGACGCCGACAACGGCGACGACGACGACGACGACGACGACGACGACGGCGACCACGACGACGGGTACGATGACGGCGACGACGTCGACGACGACGTCGGCGACGACGACGACGGCGACGACGTCGAGGACGGTGACAACGACGACAACGAAGACGACGACGGCGACGGCGACCACGACGACGATGAGCATGACGACGGCGACGGCGACGACGACGACGGCGACGACGGCGACAACGACGACGTTGACGACGGCGGTGGCGACGACGACGACGACGGAGGCGACGAGACCGGCGACGACGGTGACGACGACGTTGAGGGGGACGACTGGGACCACGGCGACGACGACGATGGCGATGACGACGACGACGGCGACGAATATGACGATGGCGACGACGACCACGACGGTGATGACGGCCAAACCGACGACGACTACGACGGCGACGGCTACCACGACGACGACGATGATGATGACGGCGACGACGACGTCGTCGACGAGGACGACGACGACGATGATGTTGACGACGGGGACGACGGCGATGACGACGACGACGGCGACGACGGCCACGATGACGACGACTACGACGGCGACGGCTACCTCGACGAAGACGTTGATGATGACGACGACGACGCCGACGGCGACGACGACGACGACATCGGCGACGACGACGACGGCGACGATGATGAGGACGCCGGGGACGACGGCAACGACGACGACGACGGCGACGACGACGGCGACAACAACGACGAGGAATCAGACGACGGCGACGACGACGACGACGGCCACGACGACGACGACTACGATGGCGACGACCTCGACGACAACGTTGATGATGACAGCGACGGCGACGACGACGACGTCGTCGGCGAGGACGATGACGACGACGATGGCGACGAGCACGACGACGACGGCGACGACGACGAAGACGAGGGAGACGAGGACGGTGACGACGACGACGACGACAACGACGGCGATGGCGACGACGACGACGACTGTGACGTCGACGACGACGACCATGACCACGACGACCACGACGACGAAGACGACGACGGCGACGACCACGACGACGACAACGGCGAAGGCGACCACGACGTCTTCAAGCATGACGACGACGACCACGTCGACGACGACCACGGCGACGACAGCGACGACGACGACGACGGCGACGGCGACGACGACGACGGCGACGACGGTGACGACGACGACGACGGCCACGACGGCGCCTTCGACGAATCCGAGCATGACGACGACGACTACTAAGACGATGACGACCACGGCTACGACGGCGACGACGACGACTACGACGACGACGGTGGCGATGGCGATAACGACGACGATGGACACCGCGGGAGGCACGCGACGCAACGCGAATAATATTGATATTTGAGGTCCGGGCCCGTCAATGTTCCGACACTCGGGGCCGAGGACAGAGGACTACAAGGGACCTTGTTGTCGTCGTCTTCGTCTTGGTCATCGTCGCCGCGTCACTGCCGTCGGCGCTGCCAGCCGCCGCCGCCGGCGCAGGCACCGGAGCCGGCGCGCTGGCGCCGGCGCCAGGGGGGGGGGTCGGGGAGTGGGGGGAGCTAGGCGCGCAAGCGTCGTATCTGATGGCCTACCCCTCCTCCCATCCGTTACCATGGGGTTAGAACTCCCTTCTAATTGCGCAATTGGATGTCGTAGCATGGCACAGCTTTACATGGCATGACGTGGCGTTGAACATCAACGCGTAGCATGACATAGTATGGCGTGGCACTGCGTAGTCAAGCACTGCATATCATAGCTTGCAGCAGAAGGCGTAGCATCGAACTGTGGAACGCACCATAGCATTGCATTGCATGCAATGGCATGGCACTGAAAATGAGGCCACTGCTGCAGAGGGAACACGATTCGGAACGAGCGAAAGCGCGGAAATGAGGTCAGGTCTGCAGCGGGATCACGATTATGAACGAGCGGGAGCCCGAAAATGAGGCCAGGCCTTCAGCGGGAACAACAATTTGGAAACAAACCAAGCGAAAACCCGACTCCAGGGAATCCTGTGTGAAAAAACTACGCGGAGGGGGGCCAGATATCTTCTGGACGTCATGAGGAGGGAGGAGAGTAGTATTGATATTGTGTAATTGTGAAAGGGGGAGGGGGGGGTCCCCCCCTGGGGTGCTCCCTCTCGGATGCCCCCCTCGGGTGGGATGAGGGCCGAGTCGATGTTCGATCACGCGAAGGCGCCATCGATCAGCTTGAACTGGCATGAGCATGTGAGGCTGGCCTTGTGCGCGCACCTGACAGGGTCCTGGACACCAGATACGGATGCTGACTCAGTCATGCCGACGTCGGTGATGAATATCACGGAGCACCTGGCCTGAAAGTACAGCATGTTGATGCGCTCGCGCTCGTCGACGTGCCGAAACGCCTGATGGGTGTTCGAACTCGCGAGGCAGATGACAAGGACGTCCTTTTCCCGCCCCTGCCATGTCTCGGTGGTCCCGATGAGGTAGTCGAGCCCGCGCGGCGCCTGGAAAGTGGGACGTCGGGGCCGGTAGCCTCCTCGGGGCAGGGTGGTGGATCTTTGCCTTGGTAGTCCAGGGACTGGCGCTTGGGGTCCAGAAGAATTTCGCCAATGGTTTCGGCACCCTCTCGCAGCTCGCGGAGGTAGCTCGGGAATGAGGAACCATTGCGGATGAGGAGGGCCATCTCTTTGTGGGGAACCGCGAAGCCCAGCGAGAGTCCTTGCGCCACTCGATCTGGACGGCGAAAGCGGCCTGGCGGCCGCTGCCCTTGCCGCCACGAGGGGCGGAGTACTCGGAACCCTCCGCGTGCACAGCCAGGAAGCGGCGCACGTGCCCAGACGGGGTCACGCGCGGGCCGCGCCGCCAGACGCCCTAGCAGTAGCGAGTCACGCTGGGCATCGCGTGGAGGTCGGGCAGGACGGGTGGGGGCAGGTAGACGATGGCCAGGGCCCCAGAAGCGTGGAGGGAGCGCGTTTCACGGGCGCTCGCCTTGAGAACATTAGGCGGCGCGTTTGAACCGGGGGTGGGGCCCCCGCGATTATTTGGCGCCGTCGAACCGGAGGGGGTCCGCCGGAGGGAGGGCCTCAGGGAGACCCAGGTCGCGCTCATTGTATTTCGTGGTGCTCGTCGCATTCGTCGCGCCCGTCGTAATTACTCGTTGTATTCGTCGTTGCGCTGGTCGTTCACGTCGCCGCACTCGTCGTATTCGTCGTGCTCGTCGTGTTCGTCGTACTCGTCGCATTCGTCGTGCTCGTCGTCTTCTGGTTGGGTCCGTCTCAGTCCGGTTCGGGCAGGATGTTTGGCCCGGTTCAGGATCAATTTCGAAGCCAGTTCGGTTCGGTTTTGTTCGAGTGTCGAAACGACCGGTTCGGTTCGTTCCGCGTTGAGAAGATCGGCTCGCACCTGTTCGGTTCGGCCCTATTTGATTCGGGTGGTTCGGTTCGGTTCCGGAATCATCTTATAACCTTCGATACGTACCAAAATGCAGGCACGCGCAATCGTTGTCGCATTTTTTTCTTGTATTTTTCATCTCTCTCTCATTTTGTTTTTGTTATATGTTTCTCTATCGTTATCTGTATCTGCCTCTGCCATTCTCTGTAACAGTATGTGTACATGTTTCGCCTAGTATACCGTCATCTTGTGTAGTCTGCGTGCGTACTTTGCATTCTATGTTTGCGTCGGCACGTATACCTCCAGTTCCATCCCCGCATACACCATTGAAACCGTCAGATCAGCAACGTTTTTTCCGACGCTCACAATCGGTACCAGGAGGTTCTCCGTGTTTTTTTTTGGCTCGAGGATTGTTTTGAAGCCTCTTTGCGTGAATTCCAATGCAGTGCTTAGATGTCTGTAGCTGCATTCTTGCAGACCATCATTGGTACACTGTCGGCTGCAGTGGCAGCAAGTACGTCGTCCTTTGCAGACGTGGTGCAGACAGTGTCCTGCCGCGCTGCCGGAAGGAGTAATGTTGTTTTACCAGAGATTTTGCGATTGAGCGCGCGAAGTGTGGCAGGACGCCTTCGCACAGGTGCACTGCAGCAGGAGGGGCTACGATGCGTGGGTGCAGCCGACGGGCTCATGTCGGTTGCGGCCCGCGTGCCAGCTGGTGTCTGCTCGCGGTTCCAGACAGTCTGCCACGGTCTGAGCCAGTGCCCTCTGCGGCATCGCCAGCGCGTAGCGGGCAGGCCGTGCTGGTTCGCGGCGTGCGTGCCGGTGTCTTGCCTTGGAGACGACGCTGGGCTTCAATCGCTGGCTTGGCGCTTGCTCCTGCTCAGGCACGCCGTCTCCCTCTCTGGCCGCTGGCACGCTCCGCGGGTGGGCGCTGGGGAGTGGCACATTTTGCGCCTCTTCCACCCAGGGCAGACCCTGTGGGAGCCAGAAGCGCTGCTGGACAACAGGTGTTTGGACGGTGCTGGCGAAGATGGAGCGTTCGACGTCGTGACCGTGACCGACCTTCCCGCTCGGGCGCACGCGCTGCTGGGCTCGGCGCCGTGGCACCGTCCTGTACGGATGCTACGCCCGCCAGACGAGTCTTGGCGTTTCCGTTTTTTCGATGCGGAGCGCCATATTCTTTCCTACGTGGCGCACCTTCGGCGCCGTGGAATGGGCGACCGCTTAGTCCTGTACCTCGACGCCTTTGATACGGCCTGGCTCGGTTGCGACACGAATCTTACACAAGCGTTTGAGGCAATGGGTAAACCTATTTTTTTCGCCGCCGAGTTTGACCTCTACCCTGCGGGTCTCGCAGGATACCCCAAGCCCGTGGCCGACCACGAGGAGATTGCAAAGGCGCAGAAGCTGCCGCGATGTCGGCCCCCGTCAACGTTCCCTGTGCGGTGGGAGGCGTCCCCCGTGGACCAGCACGAGCCCTGCCTGGCCAAGTCGGATGACGGCGGCATACGCGGCAGTCAGCAGGAGCGCGGATTCACGGATGACGGAGCACTGGCCGTCTATGTGAACGGCGGTGTCTACGGGGGCCGCGCCGCGGCGCTGGAGGTCGCCATCCGGCGACTGCTCTCCGTTCAGCGGCTGCTGCCGCTGCAGCGCCAGCAACCGCTGCACGGACAGCGGGAGTTCCGCCAAAGCGGCAAGACCCACCAGTTCCTCTCGAATGAGAAAACCAGCACGGACATGCGCTTTCGGAGCTCCTCGCGGATTTTTCTTGGATCTGCGCTGGACTCCCTCGGCGCCAGGGAGCGGGGCCCCGCGCCCAGCCAAGAAATCCACACGGATCTCGGACAGTTCATGTCTACGTATTTGTTTGTTCTTATTCGACCTTCTGGAATCAGTACTTGCTCGACTTCCCCGGGGAGGTCACCCTGGACTATGGCGGCAGCGTCGCGGTGAACCTGGCGCAGCGGTCCGTGGCGCCGCGTAGCTTTGCGCTTCACCAGCGCACGGGCCAGGTGCACTCCGTGCTCTTCCAGCGGCCAATTTGCATCGCCCACGCCAACGGGGGCGGGTTCTCAGATAACACGTTCCAGCTGCTGCGCACGGCGGCGATGCTCAAGTTCGACACAGTGGCGTCGGTCGGCTCGGAGCAGGTCCTCGCCAGCGAGGCGCTGCGGGTGGACCTCGGGGGCAGCGACAGGATTGCTGTGGACGGCTCCCTTTGCTTTGGGCGCCACGGTCCTCTGATGAGTTGGCGCGGCATGCTGACGATGCTGAACCTCGCCGTCCCCACCCAGATTGCGACGTTCCAGGGGCTGGAGTTCTTCGTGCTGCGCGAGGTGAAGCGCGCGGCGGGGTCGGAGGGGGCGCCCAGCTTCAGAGTGATCGGCCGGCAGTGGTCGCCCATATTCATACGTGGCCCATCCCGCCGGCCAAACTCCACTGCCCAGACGCACGAGGACAGGAACCGCTTCGACATCCTGCCCTTCCAGCTCCGCGTGCGGCAGGGCGACTGCCTGGGCTGGCGCTGCCAGTTCCGCTGCGACCTCACCTACTCGGATCGACTGGAGGTGCCCCCCCCTCCGGGACCCTGACATCCGCCGATGCGACTTTTTCAATGCGCGGCCTGGTAGGTCCCAACCCCCTGCCAGGAGTTTTCCGCCCTGGATCCACTTTTGATGGTTTAGGGGTCCGACAACGGGCCCCATGGACCAGAATCAAGGGAAAACGACCAGATTGAAAAGGTCAGATCGCCCGGAGATCTTGGAACGAGGCGGACGCGGGCGGCGACGCCGGCGGGAGGTTCCGAGGCACCTGGTTTGCCCCAGGCGGGGACTTCGAGCTGGGCAGCGTCGTGACCTTCAGCTCAGGCAGTGCCAATGGGGGGGTCACCACTGAGGGGGGTCGCCGCTTCCTTGAGGAAGCGCCATCTACTCGAGGAGCTGTGGCCCGTGAAGCGCCCTGGAGCCCCCCAAACTACCTCAAACGTCCAACGGCCTCGAGCTCTCGTCCCGGAACCTGGATCCTCAGGAGGAGCTGGTGACCCCCCTGATCTCAGACCTTCGATTTTTTTGATGCGGGGTCTCCAGAGCTCTGGACCACTTCCCAGGGACCAGTTCTTCCTCCCAGATCCCTTTCCTCCCAGGGCCCCTGGAGGCCGCAAAAGGCCAAGAACCCCAGGTCGTAATGTTGCTCACGACGCGAGCACGACGCGAGCACGCGGAGTTTATTGACGGTCCTGGGGCCCAGCGATGGCCCACGGAGGCAGAACATAGCCAAAAACCCTCGGTCGTGATGTTGGTCACGACGCGAGCATGTCTGGGTTGGTGATCCCCCAGTTTGGATGTAACTCCTGGGAGGTTAAGTTCGGCATCGTCGCTGGTATATCCGTAGTCGACAACAGGCTTAATCTGGGGTAGGGCTTAATCCTGGGCCTGATCCGGCGTATTCGTACTTCGTTAATCGGGCTGAACAGCGTTCTGACGAAGACCGCCACGAAGCTGCCTCCTGACGCAGTGGTGACCCCTCTCTGACACTGCCCGGTCGGCGCGTGGGAGGCCAGGAGGTACGCCTTGACGGCCGAGGCCGACGTGCTCGGCGCCGGCTTCTACGCCAGGGAAGACGGCGGCTGAGGCTCGGGGCTGCGCCGGCCGCGCCAGACCTGGCGCCATGGGGAGAGCCTGCGAGGAAGCAGGGATTTCCCAGACATGCTCGCGCCTCGAACAAGTCGCGACGTTTTTTGTTTTTTTCTTTTTCTTCTCTCTCTCTCTTTCGGCCTCAGGGGGCCGTCGCCGGGACCCCGGGCCGTCAGAGAACGACTCGGGCTGAGAAGCCGGCCCTAGGGAAAGGGTCGGGACTTCGATGGACTGCGTGTTGAGCAAATGAAGACATCGGATGTCTGGGGACGGAGAGATGCGAGATCTTGGTGTCGGTGGAATGTCATTCGAAGTCGCGCGTTTGCGCGGGACTTCCTCACAATTTATGTAAGAATTGTGCTCTCGAGTGGGGCTTCCTCGCAATTTATTCAGACGCCGCGCCCTCGGCGTTCAGGTATCACGCTCTCGCTTCGGCTTTTCTCGCGATTTATTTGGGAATCACGCTATCGCTCGAGACTTCCTCGCGACTCATGCAGGCCGCACGCTTCAGCAACCCGCCTGCTCGACCTGGCCGCCTGGGCCCGCCTCCCCGACCCGCCCGTTAGGATCTGCCAGCCCGATCTGCCCGTCTGGTTCTGCCACGTGATTTCTGCTTCTAGCCCCCCCTTAAGCTAATCTCTCTTGTGCTCCATCCTCCATCCCTCTTGTCCCTTCCTTCCAGCCGTTCTCTCCTTCCCTGCCTTAGGGGCTGCACGAAATACACGTTGCAGACAAGGAAGATGTCCCCCCCAGGGGTACGATGGAAGAAGAAGAGGGCGGGTATCGAGGGTTCGGGATAGAGCGTTGAATGGCACGCGCGCGTAAAAGAGCGAACAGTCTTAAGATGATTATTGTTGTGGTTGCTGTTGTGATCGTGGTTGTGGTTGTGGTTGTGGTTGTGGTTGTGGTTGTTGTTGTTGTTGTTGTTGTTGTTGTTGTTGTTGTTGTTGTTGTTGTTCTTGTTGTTGTTGTTGTTGTTGTTGTTGTTGTTGTTGTTGTTGTTGTTCTTGTTGTTGTTGTTGTTGTTGTTGTTGTTGAGCTCTCATTTCTAAAGAACAATGATTTTTGATCCCCTTTGCCCGGTGACTATTCTGTTTTCCAATGGGGCTCGAACCTTTCTTTTTTTACAAGGGAAGTGTGGGGTCACCCAGTTGCATTGTTGGTCTCCGAACTACTACAACAACGGCTCCCGCCTGATATTTCCTCACAATGTATTCCAACATCGCGCTCTCGCGCGGGACGCCCTTTCAATTTATGCGGGAATCTCGCTCTCGCGTGGGACTTCGTCGCAATTTATTCAAACGCCGCGCCCTCGACGTTCATGAATCGCGCTCTCGCTGTTGTTTTTCTCGTGATCTGAAACTGTTCTATGGTACTCGGCAGGAATCCCTCGAACATACACAAAAGCTACAATTCCTCATTTATTTTCAAAGGCTGGAGGGTTGCGTTGCGTTGCGTTGCGCGGGGGGGGGGAGGGACGGGGCCCCAATCCGGGTGCTGGCCCTATCAGACAGCACGTGGACAGGGGCCCCACAGCACTGGAGGTGGATGGGGCTCCAGTCTAGATGTAATCCTTGAGTTTTCATGTTTGAAAAATAATGATTGTTGGTCCCCCCTCACCGGTGCATGTTGTTTTTTCTCAGTCAAAGTGTGTCCCTCGACGCTCGCTTCCTGTTTTTTGACAGGGAGAGTCTTCCTGGTCCAACTGTGCCCCTGGCCCCCCGGACTACAGCAACAGCGGCTCCCGCTTGAGACTTCCTCCAAATTTACTCAGGACCCCCCCTCCCGTTTGAGACTTCCTCCCAATTTACTCAGGAACAGCGCTCCCGCTCGAGATTTCTTTACAATTAAGTCCGGGCTAAACTGCGTTGTTGCTCCCCCGGACTACAACAACAACGGCCGCACCATTGAGGCGTCCCCCCTGGGGCCCGCGTGCTTCCCGGGGTCCAGCAAGCCGGCCCTTCAGCCAGCCATGCCGATAGCCCGCGCGGCTGCCTCGTCGCCTGCCGGGGGCCAGCCTGTCGGCCCTTCAGCCCCCGCCCTCCTCCCTCCTGTCTTTCCTCCTTCCCTTCCTGCCTGCTTGCCTGCCTGCCTCCCTCCTCCTCCCCCTCCTCCTCATCCTCCTCCTCATCCTCATCTTCATTTTTCTCCTGCCCCTGCCGCTTCCTCCCCCTCCCCCTCCTCCTCCTGCTCCCTCCCTTGGCTCCTGGCTCTTCCGCGTTGCAGTGCAGGCGTTGTGGCCGTCGCTCGGAGCCCAGCGAGTGTAAGACGCTTTCGAAACCAGGGGCCCAGTTTGACCCGTCGTCCATGCTGCAGGCCCGCGCCGTAGCTGTTGAGCAGCTCGGGTGGCGTAGCCAAAGGGATGGGGGGGCTGCCGGGGGTGCTGCTGCTGCCGACTGGGCGGTGGGGGGTGGGCCCTTCTTCGAATGTGACGGTCATAGAAGGGAGGGAGGGAGGGAGGGAGGGAGGGAGGGAGGGAGGGAGCGAGGAGGAGGAGTACGAGGATGGTGATGTTTATGATGACGATGACGACGATGACAATGATGATGATGGTGATGATGCTGCTGATGATGATGGTGGTGGTGATGCTGCTGATGCTTATGCTGACGGTGATGCTGATGCTGCTGCTGCTGATGATGATGCTGACGATGCCGATGGTGATGCTGATGCTGCGGATGATGAGGATGATGGCGATAATGATGATGATGATGGATGATGGTGGAGGTTTGGATGCTGATGATGTTGCTAATGACGATGATCATGATGCTGATGATGATTATGATGATGCCACTGACGATGGTGATGCTGATATTTATAGTGATAATGCTGATGGCGCGATGGTCATGGTGACCATGGTGATGATGATGCTGATGATGCTGATGAAGGCGATCAGGATGATGTTGCGGAGGAAGATGATGCTGACGATGGCGATGACGATGCTGATGCTGATGCTGATGATGACGATGATGATGCTGATGCTGCTGCTGATGGTGATGGTGTTGACGATGATGATGATGCTGGTGATGGTGATGCTGATGGTAATGCTGCTGCTGCTGATTCTGATGATGCTGATGCTGCTGATGATGAGGATACTGGTGATGCTACTGATGGTGATGTGATGCTGATGAGGCTGATACGATTGATGATGATGACTACGATGACGACGATGATGATGCTGATGATGACTACGATGATGCGGGTGATGATGAGGATGACGATGGCGATGGCGATGTTGTTTATGATGATGATGCTGATGATGATGTGATGGTGATGGTGATGCTGCTGCTTCTGCTGCTGCTGTTGCTGCTGCTGGTGATGTTGATGACGAAGAGGAGGAGGATGACCAGTGTCAACCCACGACCCATCACGATGTTGTAATCCATCATCCAGCCAAGCACCCTGTTCCTAGGCCCCAACAAGGATCTACTTTCACAGAGGAAAGTGCCCCGTTGGGAGACAGCTGTTTGAAGATCCTGTACCGTGCCACACCAACAACATTCAGGGGACCCCAACGCCACGACTCAAGACGATTGTGCGCGGCGCCAAGGCGAGAGCCACATGTTGAAAAGGAACCGTCCTCCATCCGGGAAGTTCTTGCAACAACTTAAGGCGAATGTGCGCGGTTCCAGGGCAAGAACCACATTTTGAAAACGCCCCGCCCTCCATCCCTGAAGCTCTTGCGGCAATTGAAATCGAACGTCGCGGCGCTAAGGCGAGAGCTACATTTTGGAAGCGACCCGCCCTCCATCTGTGAAGCTGATGCCAACTTCTAATCTTCAGGATCATACATTGTACGGACATGACAGGCGAAACTCCCAGCCCGCCCTTGCGACTGGCTTCGGAGTGCGACAGAGAGGAGTTATTTATAAGGAAGCGGTATGGATGAGAAGGACGATGTGGATGAGAATGAGGAGGAGGAGGGGGAGGAGGAGGAGGAGGAGGAGGAGGAGGAGGAGGAGGAGGAGGAGGAGGAGGAGGAAGAGGAGGAGGAGGAGGAGGAGGAGGAGGAGGATGAGACAGCATAACGTGTAGCAAAGAGGAGGATGATGGGGAGGTGCGAGGGGGAGGGAGAGGGGGAGTGACCATCTCCAGCAGCTCTGCCCTTTTTTGTTGGCCTGGTCGCTTGACTCACAATAGAAGTCGAGTCGTTGTGGTCTATGTGTTACCGCTTCGCTGTAGCTCCTCCCTGTCCTCTTCTTATTCTTCCTCCCAGCGTGATTCAGATTTTGTGTTTGCACCGATTTGGGAGTCAGTCGGGGCACTTACTGGTCCAGCCTGGTCCGGGCGGGGGGGAGAAGGCATACGAGAAAGCACACATGCTTGCGTCGGGAAATAAACGGAAGGGTTTTGGCCGTTTTCTGCTTCCTGGGTCCCTCGCGGGCCACGCGGCCGTCAAACACCGATTCAGAACTTCTGGGGACCGCGTGTTGGACAAGTCAAGACATCGCGTGCTTGGGAAAGGAACACAAGTTGAGAAGGAGGAGCAGCATCAGCAAGAGCAACATAATCGATGAAGAGTTTCCTCTCATTCCAGGCGGACAGGGCGGCGGCGGCGGCGGCAGTGGTCGATGCCTTGTGTTTGGCTCACGCCAGCTTCTGTCCGAAGCGCCCTGTCGCCCCCCGCGGGCGGCATTTTTCAGCATTTTTCCATGGGCCACGCCTGGTGCGCAGGAGCCCCTGGGAGGGAGCGGACTTGGAGTACAGTTGAGGTTGATTAGTAGGTCGACCCTGTCAGATCAAGGGTACCCTTGTGGCCTGTGTGTCGCGACCCATGCCATCTGCATTCCTATGGCAATGTGGCCTTCGGAAGGGTCTTGTGTCCTCTCGCGTGTCCTCTTCAATGAACCTTGATTGTATGAGCGCGATGAGGGTTAACATGTGGAGACGGGGCAAGTTGGCGGTGACGACGACGATGAGGAGTGGCGGGGGTAATCGGAAGTGAAGCAGTAGAAGGGCCAGGATATGGGGCAGGTTGGCAGGTGACGAGGGAGTTTGAGTGACGAAGGAAACAGGGGAAGAGGAGCAGAAGGATAATGATGATAAGGAGGAGAAGAGGAGAAGGATATCGGGGATGGTTAGGCAGTGTGGGGCAGGTTGGCGGGGCACGAGGGAGCGAGACGAGGGAGGAGGATGAGGAGGAGGAGTCGAGTCGAGTCGAGAGCCTCGGCAGCGGTGCGGTTCGGGTCGGAAAACTCGATTCGCGTGTAACTCGCTTTGAGCGAGTCGGGTTACTGCTGGCAGGTTTAAAGGCGGACACTCGAGGGAGCCTGTGGGACCCTCTTGACCGACGAGGCCTTGGGCCCACTTCGGCTCAGGGCCGAACCCCCTGTGTCCATACTCAAAAAACACTCAGTCCAGGGCGGTGGTTTATGACACTGTGGCCCATCCCCACCGCACTTGGGTCGGAAGAAACGCTATTTGCTTGTGTCGAAGCCGGCCGTTTCTACTCGTCGCTGCATTATGAAGGAACCACACCCACCCCCCCGACCCCCACTCCCCGACTCCCCGCTCCAAAGCCGATCCCTGCCCATTCGGCTGGGCACATTCATCTCTACACAGAGCTCCTGCAGCCTCGGAGGACGTCCGAGGTGAGCTGCTGGGCAGCACTGTCCTGAGGAGAGGAGGCCCTACAAAAGAGAGGATGACACTTCGCAATGCCTCCAGGAGGGCTGCTGGCACGATTTGGCGTAAGCCTATGTGTTCAGCACTTCTCATAGTCCGCAAGGCCCCGAGGCCTATACGCGTGAGACTGCTCGCTATTGTTCAGGCTACTGAACGAGATCTCGGCTGCGCAAAGACCCTCCAGACAAGTCCCCCCACTCCCCCCACAGACCGTTCATTTGCGTTTGCCGAGTCTCGAAAGCAGCTCTGCTGCCCTCACGCTGCCTTTGGCTGCTAATTGCCTAAGCTCGTGAATTTTTACTTGCTGTTTGCTTGCCTCGTTGGTTGCTGCTTGCTTGCTGGCTGCTGATCGACCTACTGTCTGCCTCACACGTGTGCGAGCCTCTCGCGCAGGTAGTTCTGGAGGCGGCGCTCCAGTGCACTCGGCGGCGGCGCCCCCACTATGGCATTGCCCCCGCTGTTCGTGATGGCCACGTGGGTCGCTTGGCGGAGGTGGTAGGTCTGGGCATGCTCCAGCTTGATCGGCATCTGTCCCTGTGCTTCGCGCTTCTGGTTGATCTTGGTTTCGTTCTCCTCTGTCCACGGGCTCATCGCCAGCGCGTTGAAGAGAATGTGTATCTTCCATCTCGTGCCCATCCCTGCCTCGCTGTATGCCTTCTTGACCTTGAAGTACGGCAGTATGTCCCCGAAGAAGTCCACGTGGATGACGTTGATCAGCATGGCGAACTGCTCGAGGGTCTCTTTGTACGGTGACGGCGTAGTAGTCAGGCTGGCCAGCTCCTCGAAGAACGTCGCTCCGATGTACACGTGCGGCGAGCCCAGATTCTTCGCTCCGTTCTGTACCTTGTTGGCGTACTCTTGGCCCTCGTTGGCTCCTGCCTCCGACGGCGTGTGCTCTCCCTCGACCAGGTAGAAGTCCCACAAGCTGCCCGAGAGTTGTCGCACGATTTGTGCGTTGTTGAGGCACAGCTTCTCGATCGTCACTATCTCGTCGTCCTTGTTCACCTCGTTGGCGGATCCATTCGACTTGCCATTGCCTGTCTTCCCCTTGCCACCTCCGTATTTGTTGGGTGACTGTGCTGCGCTGGCGTCGAGGTCCATCGTCTCCGATCGTGGTCTTCCTCCGCTTCTCGCTCCGTACGATCGCCACATCGTGCTCGTCGCCCTGCGGCTCGTGGCTCGGCTGATGCTGTGTCTTGTCAGGCCCTGGCGCGTGCTGCTGCACGTGGTCCAGATGACTGTGTAGTTCAGTATCCTCGTGGCGGCAGAAGCCGCAGTAGTACACTGGTAATTCATCGAACCGAAAAGCGAATGACGTGGAGCGAGTCGGGCAAGAACGAGGCGACCGTTGAGACATTGTGCGAACGTGTCGCAGGCACGATGCTCGACTCGCAAAGGCTGTGCGACACCACGGGCATACATTTGTCGTGACCAGTAGCGCATACAGGTTCCTCATCTTGTGTGCGTGCGTCACATGTGCTGTTAATGCCTTCATGCTGTTGAACGTGCTTGCGCATATAGTGCCGTCTTCGTTCTCGTGCGTGCATATGAACTCCTCTGCGATGCTGCTGTTGCTGCTAACGTTGCTCTGGACCTCCAGAATCCCCATCCTGATCGCATCCTCCTCCGAAATCTCCCGAAGTCCTAGATTTTGTAGTACCTTGTTCCATCTTGTAATGTTCTTCGTGCTCATAAGGGGCCTCAGGGAGCCTATGTTTATCTTCACAAAGATCTTACTGAGGGTGGAGTCCTGGAACGGCAAGAGGACGTTTTCCTTATCAGTCCATGCTTCGTCAAAGTCTCGCGCAAACTGCGCTACGAACTTCAGATCCTCAAGACACTGCACTGCCCAAGGAGTACTATATTTTGTCAGCGTGCCAACTTGGTTGAGCCTGCGCCTGCCCAGCTGCATGTCGAGCTCTGTTGTCCCGAACATGGCCGTGAGCACCTGACGATGGTTGTCAGGCTCCCTCGAAATTTGCTGCCACCAGCGTATTCTCTGAATTCTCAGCTCTGTGGCAGTGCGGCTAAGCTTCCAATGATCGAAAACTTCGCTGTTGGATATCGTCCGTACTCGTCCGTTATCGTATTCGGTAGCCGCACTGCCTTTCATGAGACATCTGAGGAGCTTGGCGAGTGTCGAATCAATCTCGTCAGTAAACTCCTTCGGCAATACGAAATCTGTGAGACCTGTAATCGCTGCGCTGTAGACAAAGCATAAGAAAAACATGCGGTGCATCTTGAACGGGAGGTGCTCGTGCCATACTTGTCCTAGTGAACGCCATGCTGCACGCGCTCCTCTGATGCGGCTCTTGAGTTCTGTCCTGAGAACCCCGTCGAAGCTGATGATCGGTCCAAGGACCCTGACTTCCCGAAGAATTTCTCCCTGTACCTTTTTCTGTCTCCCAAGTTCCCTGGCCGCCTCAAAAGAGCCTGCGCCTGCAAGTGCGATCATGTGGTTCGTCTTATCCATGTTCAGGTGGTGCCCGTTCGTGTTGATGTGCTGCTGCAGTGTGTGCGTCGCGTGGTTAAGCTGCTGTGTGATGTACTTCGCGTTCGGTGCGTATGCATGTACGTGTACTCTGGAAACATCATCTACGAAAAGTCCAATGCCTATGTCCACGGTGGCCTTGCTGATCGGACACTGGCCACGCAGCAGGGAGTAAGAGTAATCTGCCTCCCCCAGATACGAGTTCCACTCGCTCACAGAGGGTGAGTAAATATCAATAAAGTCTCCTGCTGCAAGAGAGTGTCCCATTGTTGTGCCAGTCTGCGGCAAGAAATCGGCTTCACCGTTTATTGCATTGATGTGTATGCTCGCGTTGTCTATCGCCTGGATCATGAGGTGCGTGTTTTCTGCTCTGCTGCAACGGTGGTGATGTGCTTGCAGTTTGTCGCGTGCCGTGCATGCGAACGCGTTCGTGCCATCGTAGTTGGACATGCTGTGGCTTATTCGTGCTGTGCGGCATCTCCAGCAGGCAGCAGATAAACTCAAGATGGCGCCCTCTCTCCGACGACCTCGTATCCCCCCGTGTGCGAAATCTGGCGCCCTCGGTCTTCGAGATGTCCTCTGGAGGTGTCCGAAGTATGACATTCCAAAAGAGTCAAAGCAGTGCAAGATTCTCTGACCTTTAATCACCTGCTTGGAATTATTCTTAGGCGCTGCGTAAGCCTGTGATCTAATGGCGGTGAGAGGAAAGGCTCCCGTGAGCCGAATAAGTGCCAGTAGATCATTATAACGACGAGAAAAATTGACTGGCACGTACTTCCTGTCATGCTCGTTGGTGTAGCGGCTCTCGTCGATGCCCATGCACAACACCTCGGCCAGAACGCCCCATGCGGGGCCCGCACGCCGCTTGGGCGCACGTCGCAGATATGTGATCTGGCCAGCTCTGTCCTGTCGCACGTGTTCTGTCAGTTCTGGCGAGCCGTGCAAGTGGGGCATGAACGACTTGTCTGCGGTCCACTCGTCCCAATCTATCTGTCTGCAATCCATTCCTCCATCTTGAGGTTTGCTTCCAAGACCATCTTTCCATTCACTCAGCGTCATACTCTGTCGTGGTGCAAACAGCAGCCTCTTTTTCGGTCCTCGGCCTCGTCCCGCCAGTTGAACCCGCAGTCGATGTACTTCTGCATGTCGTCCCTGCTTCCAAGCCTTAAGGATCTCAGCAGCTAGTGTCTCCATCTTCTCTTTCTTCTGTTCCTTACGTAGGGTCTGCATTCTGCGCGAGAGTCGGCGTAGCTCGTCCTCTATCTCATCGAATGCTGTGCTTCCATTCCCTGTAAAACTCTTCAGCCCCGTCGCATGTAGTTGGTCCCGTAGCCGCCCGCGCATACGCAGTAGTTCCATTCGTCTCTTTCTGTGACCTTCGTAGTCCACTATGTCCTGCTTCTTGGCTGGGAAGACCTGCTGCATTGCCTTGCGTATGCTTTCCGAGAGCTTGTTCCACGCTGCCTGGACATCACCTCGATCCCATATTTCACGCCATTGTTCTTCTGGGATGACGGTCGCCTCCTTTTCCAGCTCTCTAAGGTATTCAAGACGTCCCCTGCCGCTGGTATATGCGGCCATCATAGTGTCTCTGTTGACGGCGGGGGTGTACTTGCCATGGAAGACCTCTTGCGGCTTGATGTCAATTTCCATCAGCACTGGGACATGGTCGTGGAGGTGGGTACTTATATATCGTTGCAGTCGCCTTCCTAGCCCCAATAATGTATTCAGTCTTTGTATACGTCCTCTCATGGCTGCTGGTCCCGCTACATGGTCTATCTTACTACTATGGGGTCCTTTGAAGAAAGTAGGCCCCGTCCTCCAGTACGTGTCGAACATGCTGAGGTGATTTTCCTCCAGAAAGTCCCGAACCAGACGAGATACTTGCGATTCGTGTGTCAGTTCGGCCGTGCCAATCTCCTCACTGTCATGTTGCACAAATCTCTTGCCCGTCTGGTCCATTTGGTATCCGAACCCGCAATTCCAATCTCCTGCCACTATCGGTACACATGCATGGCCCAGTTTGTCAATCTCGTCCGATATCCAACGAAGAATCCTTTTTGTCACCTGTCGAAGCGTATTTGCTGCCATCCCCTTCGGCGGCACATAGATCGGGAAGATGGCAATCGACAATCCCTGCATCGCAAATCTCACCATGCCCACTCTGCCTGTGATCCCCAGCTTTGTCGGCGGCACTGCGACCTGCTGTATCGATCCTTGTACGCGCTTGCCGTACAGGACCGCTAACCCGCAGGAGTTGTTCGTCGTGCGCGACTTGCGCCAGCCCATCTGCACGCACTTGTGGTTGGGCAGTTGGCATTGGGTGGCCGTCATGTCGGCGCTCTCTGCCCAGCGTCCAGTTCCTATGCATATCACAAAGTCTGTGCATTTTGTATGTGTGGATATCTCCTCCAATCTCGTAAAATCTGCCCATTGAACGTTATGGTAAATCAGCTTCATTGCGGCGATATGTAATAAGGGAGGGTGGAGTAGATCGTGACTTGCAGGAACTGTCCCAAGTCGGCCCTGGCCCTCGCGTGCCGCCCTCTACGCCTCGCACATCATTGGTCGTG
>CAUYUJ010018562.1:0-20000 GCA_963575745.1 Prorocentrum cordatum
AAATCGACCCGTGTCGTAACCACGTCAAAGGGAAGCCCTTTCCCTTTGTTCCTTCCCCGGCGGGGGGGGGGTCCTGGGGGGGTCCTGGGGGGGGGTGTCCCGGGGGGGTCGCGGGGGGGGTCGCCACCCAAATATGCTTTCACTCCCCGTGCGTCCGGCGAGGTCCCCGCGCGGTTCCGAACCCCGCGCGGCTTCCCCGTTCCCAAATAGCCCCTGCACATGGAGGCCGAAAATGGCGAAAGACTGAACATGTAGAACAACCCCCCCTCCCCCTCCTCCTCCTCCTCCTCCTCCTCCTCCTCCTCCTCCTCTTCCTCCTTGCTCCTCCTCCTCCTCCTCCTGCTCACTCTGCTCCGTAGCCATTTTGGCTCAAGCTAGCTCGGGCGCCTGGGCGAGGTGCGCTTCCCTCCCCGCGGCCGCCCAGGCGATGGTGGCTACGCACCTGGCGGCGGCGGCGGCGCGCGCGGCGGCAGGCGCGTGCAGGGCCGCGGCGGCGAGCGCCCGCGCCGAGGGCTCAACGGCCGCCTGCGCCACGCTCGTGGCGGCCGCGTCGAGCTGCGACGCCGTGGAGGCGCACCTCCTCGCTGCAGCGGGGCGCGCGCGCGCCGGCGCCGACGGCCTCGCCCCGCGGCAGGCGGCTGCCGAGGAGGAACTGCGGCTCCAGGCAGTGACCGAGGCCGCCACCGGCGCCTGGCCCCACAGCGCAGGCGCGGTGGCGCGCGGCCTCCATGGCTGTGGCCTCCCTGTTGCTGCCATGGCGGCGCGGCGGGTCGGGCGGCGCGGAGGCCAAGGGCGCCATGGCAGGGCCCCGCCCGCGACGCCCGCGCTGGAGGTGGCCCGGGATGCTGCGCTGGCTGCGGCGGCGGTCGGGGCCATGCGGACCGAGGAGGCGTCCACCGACGTGCCGAGCAGCAGAGACTCCCACTCCGAGGACGCGTCGGAGCAGCCAAACGCCCTGAGCGTGAAGGGGGCGAAGAAGGACATCAAGGGCGCCCCAATCTGCACTGCCACTGAGGAGCTCAAGGAGACAATCTCGCTTCAGCCAGTTGCGAAGCAGATGGGGAAGCGGATAAAGAAGGCCAGCGACCACGCCCCAGACAGCAAGGCCACCGAGGAGTCGAAGGAGCTGGTCTCGGCCATGAGCGACGGGGATGTGCTGGTCCAGGAGAACACTCGCTTCTACAAAGGGAAGTCCCTGCACGACCCCGACAAGAATGAGGAGCAGATGAAGAATGACATCTTGTGCGACCCAGGCTTCCAGTCCACCAACGAGGTGCAGGAGAGGATCGCGGCCATGAGCGACGGGGACGTCCTGATCCTGAAGAACACTCGGTTCTACAAGGGAGTGACCAAGAACGACCCTGAGAAACAGGACCACCTGACGAAGAAGAACGATGGGGACGTCCTGGTCCTGTTGCACGATGGCCCCGAGGAGAAGCAGGTGATGAAGTGCGAGACGCCCTCGGAGGTCAAGCTCAAGGAGCCGCACCCCGAGGACGGCGACAAGCAGAAGATCGGGGACGTGGTGCAGGAGGGCATCGACAACCCCATCCTGATGAAGACGGAGGTCCACGCCAACGACAGGTACGCCCTCGGCGACTCCGAAAGCACGGGCGAGCTGATAAAGAAGTACATCAAGTGCGACCCACACTGCAACGCCACCGAGGAGCAGGAGGAAGCCGTGTCGGCCTCGAGCGACGGCAACGAGCTGGCCCTGAAGAGGCCGCCTTGGGAGTGCGACTCCGACGACGACGACGCCGCCCTGCGCGCCGCGAAGCTCGCCTTCCGCGCGCGCTGAGGCTGGGCCTGCTGCGAGCTCTCGGCGCGCTCGCGGGCGTAGTTTCCCGTGGACCCCTGGGCCGTTGGGCCGCGCGTGGCGCGATGATAACCGCGCTTCCCCTGGGGCTGTTCCTGGCGGCGCCGCGTGGCGCAGTGCAAGCACTGTTGAAGAGTAAATTGTCCTGGGGAGGGTCGCAGCGTGCGAGGGATGTCGCCCCCCTCGGCACGGCTGGCAAAATTTTGATGGCCCTCCCCAGGCCCCCGCCCTTTTCTCGACGGACAACGTCCGATTGCTCCAGCTCCAGCTCCTGCTCACTCTGCGGACTCCGAACCCCAGGCTCGAGGATCCAGGCTTTCTGGCGCCGCCGGAGCCCTGTCTTCGGCCACCCTCCTGCTCCTCCTTCTCCTCCTTCTCCTCCTCCTCCTCCTCCAACTCCTCCTTCTCCCGCCACCCCCCTTTCCTACTCCTCCTCCCCTCCTCCTCCTCCTCCTCCTCCTCCTCCTCCTCCCCTCCTCCCCTCCTCGCTCCTCCTCCTCCTCCTCCTCCTCCTCCTCCTCCTCCTTCCTCCCCTCCTACTCCTCCTCCTCGTTCTACGTCCTCCTCTCCCCTCCTTTCCTCCTCCTCCTCCGCCCTCCTCCCCCTTACCCCCTCCTCCTCACTCCTCCACCTTCCTCCTCCCTCCTCTCCTCACCTTCAAACGCTATATTTACCTCCACCTCCTCCTCCTTCCCCCTCCTCCCCCCCTCCTCCTCCTCCTCCTCCTCCCCCCTCCCCCCCTACATCCTCCCCTCCTCCTCCAAACTCCACCTCCACGCTCCTCCTCCTCCTTCTTCCATCCTCCTCCTCCTGCTCCTCCTCCTCCTCCTCCTCCTCCTCCCGCTCCTCCTCGCCTCCTCCTCCTCATCATCTTCCACGGCCTCCGTCTCCGCCCAGTTCGTCGCCGACGTCGTGGTCCTCTTCAGGGTCGGCGGCAACGGCCGTCAGGCCTTCGCAATTAGAAACTGACCGTCCAACAGACGCGAAACGACACGTTCTTATCTCCGTGGCGCCAGCCGGAGCTCAGAATCGACAAAGGATGTGCCCCTAGAGTTCCCTTAACATGATTTCTTCCCGTATGTGCCTGTCGTATTTTATCCTGCTGGGATCGGCGTGGGGGGTGCTCAGGGAATAGGGCTTTACAAGTGGATGCCACGGTGGGATCTGTTGGCCTAGCCTGGGTGACTAAGGGGGTACAAGCGCCCCACATGGCTTAGGGGGGATTCACGATCAAGGCTAAGTGGGCTATGGCCAATTCGCGGAGCCATCTCCTCACCTTACGCCAGTTGGGGCACTCATAACCCGCCTGGAAGCTAGGTTGGCCTTATATAGGCCTTAGCGGGCCCTGGAAACGACAGGGCCGTTTTGATACTGGTTCCGTGTTGCCGTTTCCTTGCCGGTTCCGACGCCGTTTTTGTTGGCTGGTTCCGTCACCGTCTTTTTCCCGGTTCCGGCTCCAGTTCCAATCCCAGAGCCGTTTTTTGTAGTTTTGGTCGCTGTATTTTTTTACCGTTTTCAGGAAGCCGTTTTTCGAACACGGTAAAAAACGGCCATGCCATTTCTGGGGCCCACTAAGATATAAGCCACATTTAGAGGCCTCCTAGATGGGGTCCGCGTAAATCGGGTCGGAGGGTCGCGCCACATCGCCGATGCATCGGCAGTGTATCGGCGATGTATCGCCGATGTATCTTCGACGTCGGCGCTGTATCGGCGACGTCGACGTGGAGCAAGTCTGGCTCCACATGGAGCCGCATCGCCGATGCATTGGCGGTGCAGCGCGATCCTTTGACACCACCTACTCGGACCCCATCTGGGAGGCCTAGAATTTGGAAGCCCGAAATGGGCACGGAAAGAATGGGTACAATGCCAAACAACAATTGTTGTCCCAAACCAACAGCGGCCGCTGTTGGGCAGGCGGCCTTCTGTCTCAAATGGACACAGGCCGCTTCTGTCTCAAATGGACACAGGCCGCTGCGACACCGACAGCGAGCCCTGTTCAAAATGAACAGGAACTGCTGTTGGCCATTGTACCCATTCTTTCCGTACTCACTTCGTTCGTGCCGATGGGCAGAGCTCTCGGGGCGCTGACGCTCGGGGACCGGGGTGGGTGGATATAGTAGGGGCCCGGCCACAGGAAGCCCTCCACAAGAAACAGAACCCTGAGACCCCAGGACGTCCATGGATTACCCAAGAAACCCAGGGCACCCTGGAGGCACGCAGGGTGTCTTGTTGGCGTGGGCCCCACGTGTAGTATGGCGCGCCGAGGCGTGGTGGGCCAGACTCGTCGGAGCGGCACGCTGAGCCACAACCCCCGACCGCAGCCCGAGCGGTGGTCCAAGCTTGCCGGTTGAAGGTCGGGGCGGGGGGGAGAGGGTGAGGAGGAGGAGGAGGAAGAGGAGGACCTGTGTAAACGCAAGAGTCATCAACGATGTTGGGAGGAGCCCTCCCTTCACTCTCTTCACAGGCCCCTAGAACGGTTCATTTCCAACTGAAGGAACTTGCCTCGTTGGAAGACAACTATTTGAAGACCCGGAAGCATGCCAAAATATTGCTCTCGGAATTCAACGCCACGGGTCAACCTGGCTGCTGCGCCTTGACGGTCCGAAATCGTGCCAGAACGAAATGTTTTGGAGTTCGACACTGCGAGCCAACATAACTGTTGCACCCGCGTAATCCTGAATCCTTCCAAAACACCAGGCGCTGACTCAACGGCAGGCACTAACCGCGATCTGACACGACATGCGCCACGCGGACATAATTACAGGGCGCGCCCTTAGTAAGGGGGCGCCAAATTTCTGCGCCAGTCTGAAAAGACCTCAACACAGGCGTTCCTTCCGCCGGACGGCGGTGCAGCAAGTGTCACCGCGCTGGGCGAGTCAGATGCTGTGCCCGCATCAGGCTGCATGCTGATGGCAGATCGTGCTGGATGGTCAATGTACAGCTGGGCGGCGGCGCACAGTAAGGTAGCACTGGCTTCGTCAGCTGGCATGCACCTCATCTGCGCCAGCTCAGTGAGGCGGTGAAATCACTGAGTAAGGGGATACTGGTAGGAGTGTAAAGAGAGACGCTGACTATAATGTGCGCGCACGGGATGGAATCGCAATCTGTCTGACCTGGCCCGCATAAGGTCTCTCCGTGCGCTGCTTCCCGCGTGACAGAGAAACTGACATGGGCGCCAGCAGGCACCCGAAAAGCTGGTTGGGGCCATGCTGGGCCAGGCCGAGCTTGTGCGTGCGAAGGCGCACACCTGGGCACAACAGTGCCCCGGCGTGCGCAGCATTGCGCATGGTTGCGTACAGGCGACAGGCGTGGCACTTCCTTGCCTCTGCGCGCGCTCCGGCGCACAGCTGAGCATGCCGATGCCCAACGAGCGCAGCAAGATGCGTAGGTGCGCGCGGGTGCAGCACTGCGCGCGTGCTGTCACCGCCAGGTGCCAGCAATGCCCCAGAGTGCGTCGCACAGTGCGCGCGTGCCAAGGCAATGCGCACTGCGCTGGCGCAGCTGCATCGCCGGGTGTAAAGGATGCCCCGGGCGCGCTCCACAGTGCGCGGGTGCACGGAGGTGACGCGCACCACGAAGCCAGCACCGCCGCGCACTCACAATGCGCAGGCGTGCTCCCCTCCTGATAAGACAGTGGCCATTCACGGGGCAACCGTGCACTCGTCCTGTCCGAAGCCGACGCGGCAAAGTGCGCGCAGGTTGCCACGTGGCCGCTGCCTAAACCGAAGGGCGCAACAGAAGGTGTAAACGTAATATTGCTTCCCAGCATACCTGAAGCTACACGTTCCGTGCATGGTGCGTCTGAACGCCAGGGCGCACAGCATGCGCAAGAGCATGGGACAACAGGTCTTGTGGTCAAGTCAGAGGCACAGCTAAGCCCCGATTGCGTGTCAATCGCGCTCAACATTGGTACCCTTTTGAATGGTCGGGTGGGCTGCGTGCCTGTGGTGGCGCTGACAAGTCGTCACGGCCAGGGGCACTCGTCGCGTTGCACGTAGGCGGGGGGCCACTTCCCTGCTCCTTGGGAGGAGCCTTTGACAGGGCGTCTGGGCAATAGCCGGCGCGACAGCAGTAGGCGCCGGCGACATGCCTGACAGCTCCATCCAGGAAAAGAGGCGGCGTAGACGATATTGAAGTCGCCGTCGGACTCCGCCTCGAGGAGGAGCACGACGAGGCACGGCAGCTCGCAATTGCCCAACACGTCGACGGTGATGACGAGCGTAGATTTGAGTGAGCAGTGGGCGTGGCGTGGCCGTCGTGCTGGCTGCAGCTGAACGGGATGACTGCAGCGCTCGCCGGACGTGTGTCTGGCCAGCTGCGGTCCACGGTCGGGGCACCAACATGCATCGGCGACGTCAGATTGATGACGAAGTGCCCCCCATGGCGCCAAGCTGGCGCGCCTCCTCGGTCAGACAGTCCCGATGGCGATGCAGGCAAACTGGCCACGATGGTGTACCTCCTCGTGGGGCCCGCGCAGGGACGGGTGCTGCCTTGAAGCTGGGGGAGGCCGTGGTTGTGGCTGAGGCACTTGGCGGCGGCCAACCAAAGGGCGTGAAACAGGCACATTCTTCGACTCTGCGTCGCTCGTCGCGCGGCGTGCTCACCGAGAGGAAAGCCACCGCCACTGCGCACAGGCCCAACCCAGGTGCTGGCCCACTCATTCTGCCCAGCGCAAGAGAAGGAGGAGGAGGAAGAGGAGGAGGAATAGGAGGGGGAAGCGGAGGAGGAAGAGGAGGAGTAAGAGGAAGAGGAGGACGAGGAGGAGGAGGAGGAAGAGGAGGTCTGAGAGGAGGAGTAAGGAATTGGAAGTTCTTCCTGTGGTGAGGGAGCGGAGGCATCATAGCCTCTGCGGGTGCTTCTCCTTGCGCGGGGCACCTGCGCTCTCTGGTGTTCGTGCCTCGTCGCGCTGGTGGATGCCTTGGGCGAATCCCCCGTATAATGTGCAGAGCAACCATGAGCACAAACCGTTAGGGGACCGGAGGGTGGATCCGATGAAGAATGTGGGGGGAAAGCGAATGCGCGATCGCATCGCACCCTGCGCAGATCCGCTGATCCGTGCTAGCGCAGGCTTGCACCAGTCACCAACTCGAACTGCGGGGGTGGCAGCTGTGATAGACATGGTGGAATTGGAACAAGAAATTGTCATTTTCCATAACAACGTATACTACCAAATGACGCGTGCACGCTTGAGCCGCGATGACGGCGGCGGGCGCGCTTTTTCCTCTTCCAGTGAGGAGGAGGAGGAGGCGGAGGATCAGGAGGAGGATGAGGAGGAGGAGGAGGAAGATGCCCGAAGAGGTTTGAGAAGGGAGTGGCGGAAGTAACCCTGTGCGAGGACCAGGAGGAGGAGGAGGAGGAGGAGGAGGAGGAGGAGGAGGAGGGGAGGAAGAGGAGAGGAGAAGAGAAGGAGCCCGAAGGAGGCCCAGGGAGGGAACGGCGGAGAGCTAGGATGACGAGGAGGAGGCGAGAGGAGGAGGAGGGACCAAGAGGAGTAGGGAGGAGGACGAGGGAGGACGAGGGAGGAGGAGGAGAGGAGAGGAGGAGGAGGAGGAGAAGGAGGAGGAGGAGGAGGGGATGAGCGCAGCGTAGGAGGGGAGGAGGAGGAGGAGGGAGGTAGGAAGGAGAGAAGGAGTAGGAAGGAAGGAGGAGGAGCAGCAGGAGGAGAGGCCTGCCCATCCCCTGAACAGCCCCCGGCGCCGATGCTGGGCGGAGGCGCCGCGTTCGCCGCCCCCCCGCGGCCCTCCTGCGGCGCCAGCGGCCGACCGTGCCGGGGGCCCGCTGCCGCCCCCTCGGCCTGCCCGGGGGGGTGGGGGGGGGAACGGGGGCGTCAGCCAGGGCCCTGTGGCCCTCTTGAGAGAAGCTTCCTCCTCCTCCTCCTCCTCCCTCCTCCTCCTCCTCCTTCCCTCCTCCTCCACCTCCCCCTCCTCCACCTACCTCACCCCCCTCCCCACCCCCATCCTCCTCCTCAACTCCTCCTCCTTCCCCGCTCCCCACGCTCCCTGCCTCTTCCCCCTCCTCCTCCTCCTCCTCCTCCTCTCCTCCTCCTCCTCCCTCCTCCTCCTCCTCCTCATTCCTCCTCCTCCTCCCTCCTCCTCCTCCCCCCACTTACCACCCGCCCGACCCCCGCCCCCATCCCGAGGACCATCTGGCCGCTCATGGGACGCACAGAGACATACTAGCACTAGATGTCCTCCTTGGAGGCGCGCGTCCAAGCCGAACATACAGGAGGCCCATCTTGTAATGGATCGTCTCCCGAGCGGTGTGGCCAGAGAGCGCCCGCCACGACGCAGATAGCATAACAATTTAGCGGTGCGCGGGTCGCCCCTGGGGGAGCGACGCACACATCAGTTGCGTTCGGCCCGTACCAGCGGAGGGCGGAACGCCAGAATCGGCCCCGCGTGGCTCCCAAACCCGGGTGAGCCAGAGTCGGGATCCACCAAAGGGGGGGGTGACCCCGAGGTGGGGGCATGAACTCGATCCGTTGGTGCATAGACCTGCCGCAAACAGGAGGAGGAGGAGGAGGAGGAGGAGGAGGAGGAGGAGGAGGAGGAGGAGGGGAGGAGGAGGAGGAGGTGCTGCGGTTGGCCTCTCAGATGGCTCAAGAGAACTCAAAACGGTTGAACATGGCCCCCATCATGCATTCAAGAGGCCCCAAGAGGAGCGCACGACAGCCCCAAGTGCTTTCGGAACACCGTCGGCCCCCCCCAACAGTTCAAAATCCTTCAAGAACCTACAGATATCCAACAGGTTGTTCCGTGCCACTTGTTCACTTCGGATGGGCTTTTGAAGCCTCCAAGCTGGGCTGGTTTGGGGGTGGGCGGTGCCGGTGCCGTGCGTGCGTGCCGACATTCCGAAATCCGCCGACCCTGTCGGCGTGTGTGAGGGGCTTGTCCGTTCAAGTCGTCATCTCCGTCATTCGTTGGTCGTCGTCTCTGTCGTCCTCTTTCCCTGTCTCCCCCCTTTCCCTGGGCTCGTCGAAGCTCCCCCCGTTCCCAGGGACCTCCTCAGCGCGCAAGCCAAAACAAAGTTGAGCAACGTCGTAATTGAGTCGAAGGGAAGCCCCTTCCCTTCGATCCCTCCCCCGCCAAGGGGGGTGGGTGGGTGTGGGGGGGGTCCCAGGGGGGAGGGGGGTCAGGTGCCCCAGAGCCCCAAAAAGCCCCAAGACGGGCCAAGAGTGCCCCAAGAGTGCCCCAAGAGTGCCCCAAGAGGCCCCAAGAACCCCGAATCGCCGAACGATCTGTCCAAGACGCCTTGACGGCCTCCAGGCGGCCCAAGAGGCCTGTAAAGCGCCCCGTGAGGCCTCCAGGAGCTTCCCCACGAGAGCCCCAAGAGGCAAAATTCATGGATTCCCCATACGTTTTCGGAAGATTTTGGCGTTCTTGCCTCTTCCGCTTCCCGACGCGCCAAGACGGCCCAAGAGGCCCCCAAGATCGCCCCGAGACGGCCCAAGAGGCCCAAAAGAGGGTCCCCTAACGGCCCAAGAGGCCCCCAAGACGTCTCCAGGAGAGTGCCCAGACGGGGGACCCGAACGGACAAAAAAGGAGCTCTCAGCCACAAGAGGCCCCCAAGAGGCCCCGAAGAAGCCCCAAGAGGCTCCAAGAGGCTCCAAAGGGGCCCTAAACTGCCCCAAGACAGTCCAGGAGAGCCCCAAATCGCCCAGGAGGGCTCCAAGAGTGCCTCGAGACGGCGCAAGAGGAGCCCTGGCAAGAGGAGCCCTGGACGGCCCAAGACGGCCTCAAGAGAGCCCCAGGCTGTCCCAAGGAAGCCTCTGGCCTCCTCCTCTTCCTCCTCCTCCTCCACCTCCTCCCCCCCCTCTGCTCCCCCTCCTCCTGCTCTCCTCTGCCTCCTTCTCCTCCTCTTGCTTCTCCTCCACATCCTTCTCCCCCCTCCTCCTCCCTCATCCACCTCCTCCACTCTTCCTCCACCTCCCACGCATCCTCCTCCCCCTGCCCCCCCCCCTCGTTTTCATCTTCGTCGTTCTCAGGGTCGGCGGCACCGGCCGCAAGGCCTTCGCAATAAGGTGGTCTGTGCGGAGGGGGCGCACCGGCCGGGAGGCGAGGGAGAGCTGGGCTGGCGGGGGGGCAGCGCGGTGCTGGTGCCCTGCGTGCGTGACGACGAAATGAACTGTTTGGTGCGGAGGTGGCGCGCTGGCTGCGGGGAGAGGGGGAGCTGGGCTGGTTGGGGGGGGGGGCGGTGCTGGTGTCGTTCGCGTGTGCCGAAGTAAGTGGTCGTGGCCGAAGGGGCGCGCCAGATGGGAGCAAAGGGAGGCGGTGCTGGTGCCTTGCGTGCGCGCCGAAATTCAGGAAAATAGAATGGTCGGGGCGGAGGGGGCGCGCCAGTTGGAAGGTGAGGGAGAGCTCGGCTGCCTGGGGGCGCGGCGTAGTGCTGGTGCCGTGCGTGCGCGCCGAAATGAAATGATCGGGACGGAAGGGACGCGCCGGCTGGAACGAGGTGGGGAGCTGGGCTGGCTGGGGGGAGGGGGTGCGCGGTGCCGGTGCCCTGCGCGCGTGCCAAAATAATACGATCGGAGCTCTAGACAGAGGGTGCGAGAGAATCAAGGGTCGGGAGTTCTGGGGCCCCTGGTACTGAAGAACATCACAGACATCGGATCACTGGGCTCCTGCTCGTCCTCGTCCTCGTCCTCGTCCTCGTCCTCGTCCTCGTCGTCGTCGTCGTCCTCGTCGTCGTCGTCGTCGTCGTCGTCGTCGTCGTCGTCGTCGTCTTCCTGCTCGTCCTCCTCGTCATCGCCCTGGTTTCATCGTCGCCATGCTCCTCCTCACTTCTCCTCCCGAGGGGATTGCGTACCTGGAATTCGCTGATATGCGCGATATGGCAACGACCTCGGCTCCACGACACCCCACAGGCGGCGGCGTCACGGAAGCATGTAGCCTTCCGCCCACGCTCGCGGGGCAACCTAAACTTTTACTTTGGGGGCCCCTTGCCGGCTAGGGGAGAACCCGTTTCGTGCGCGCGCCGGTTTCTCATGGCCGTTGGAGAGGGGGTGGGAAGGGAGGGATAGGATGGATGGAGGAGGACAGAGGGGGGGGAGGACGAGGAGGATGAGGAGGGAGATGGATTTCCGACCTCGAAGGCAACACCTCCGAAATCCCATCACGCCATGAGCAACAGTGCAAACGACAAGACGTAAGGGAGCAGCCACACGACAACGAAGGGAACTGCTGCGAGCGAGCGCCTAAAATCAGCTAGGTAACGAAACCATCCTAATCAAAACTGTCGATCACGTCCTTGCTGTCGTCGTCGGACCACGCCCCGGCGCACAGAGAGACAAAAAATCCAGTATCCGCAACTCCCGCACTTGGTGAGCTGCCTCCTGCAGCCATGTACGAAGCAGCCGCAACACTGCGGCAGAGAAGGCGGCCTCCTCCAGGGCCGCAAGAAGGCGAAGAGGAACCCAAGCACATGCTCCTGCCCCATCAGAGCCTTCCACCACGGGGGTGGCACCCCAATGGTCGAGTGGGGAATCGACGACAGAATCGATTTACCCTAAACTTGAACAGTTCTATCGGATCTTCGGACAATCAAGACGTGAAATGTTCGTAGGTGTACGAATGTTAAATGTTTTCCCCTGTAGATTCGCCAAATAACTAATTTTGGGGTAGTTCAATATTGCAATCGATCCCCTATTAGAAATGATGTGTAGCTGGGCCGCCGCCACATCCGCGACGCCGCCCTCCTCCACGCCCACTGCCACCACGCTGCAGACAGGCGACCCCCTCTGCTCCTCGACTGTCGCGAAATCCATGGCGGGCTCGGCCACAACTCCGAATGGGGGCGAGCACGGGAGCCTCGGCGCGCATGGGGCTCGAGATTCGCTTGCTGCTCCTTGTTCTGGTCATCCTCGCTCCTCCACCTCCTGCTCGCCGCCACCTCACTTCCTTCGTTTCCTTCCTCGACATGCCTCGTCCGCCTCCCGGTTCCCTCCTCTTGGCGGCGAGCGAGGGGGGGAAAAGAGAAGGGGCGGGCCTTCTCAGAAGGCTCGAAGTCCCCCAGCCTTCTGAGAAGTTGTCTGAGCCTTCCGCGCAGACACAACGACTTCTCAAAGGCGCGATGGCTTCTGAAAAGTCCCGCCGCCTTCTCCGAAGGCCTTCCCCTTTTCACTTCCCCCCTTGCTCGCTGGCCCGCCACACCAGTTCGCCTGCGATGAAGCGTGGCGCAAAAGGGCGTCGGTAGGCTCGGGGCTCCGGCAACGCGCAAGAGCCTCACCACCGCAAAAAAAACATTTCCCGAGCCTCGGAGTCGAAAAAGGAGCACGATCGAGACTGCTGCCTGACGTGCTCGAGCTGCGCGTGGATGTTCTTAAGGCGACGGAGAGCTTCAGCATGGCATGATCCGCTGAAGCCTGAGCCCAGGCTCTTCGGGCCTTCCATTCTGCACCAGAGCGAAAAGAGACGCGCATCGCCCGCGTCCTCCCAGCCACTTTGAAACAAACTGGCTACGGACGAGGGTGGAGGGAGGGAGGGAGAGAGGGAGCAGAAGGCGGAGTCGAAGAATAATGAAGGTGATGAGGGAAATACAAGGGCTCCCAACTTCGCGCTTCGCGCTGCGCGAAGCGCAAAGTGCGAAGAACTTCGCGCCCTCGCGCCGCCTCCCAGGGGAGAAGGGGAGGATGAGGGGGAATCGGAGCCCAAGCGCGAAGCGCGAAGAACTTCGCGCCCTCGAGGGCGCCCTTGGAGATACGAGATAAGGCAAGGCAAATCCCGAAGCGATCCTCGATCCTCCACCCTCCTCCTCCTCCTCCTCCTCCTCCTCCTCCTCCTCCTCCTCCTCCTCCTCCTCCTCCTCCCCCTCCATCTCCTCCTCCTCCTCCATCTCCTCCTCCTCCTCCTCCTCCTCCTCCTCCTCCTCCTCCTCCTCCTCCTCCTCCCGCTCCTCCTGACTGATTGACTCATGGCATTCGAGAACGAAGATCGCTGCCACCAATCCTGCCTCCCCCGTGCGGCTAAGCCCTGAACGGTGGAGGGGGCTAAAACGAAACAGTAGGGAAAGTAGGGAAAGCGCCTCCTCCTCCTTCTCCTCCTCCTTCTCCTCCTCCTTCTTCTCCTCCTCCTCCTCCTCCTCCTCCTCGCAGAGAGTGGAAAGGAACGTGGGAAAGGAAAAAGCAAGCGGGGCGCTCCAGCCCAGAGGCCATCGCGGCACCTCCTGACAAGTCAATCTCCTTCGTCGCCCCCCTCCTCTCCCGTCCCTCCCCCTCCCGTGACAGCCGGGCGGTAAGAGAGAAGTAGCGGTGTAACATTCTGCGGGATGCCATCTCCGATGAAAGGAATGGACCGCAGAAAGGAAGCAGGCATGATGTGTGCAGAAGGAGAGAGAAATGAGGCGATGTGGAAGTAGGGAAAGGTAAACGGCGAGGCAGACGAGAAGGGAAGTTGAAAAGGGACTGTCGGTGTCAACTACCTGGATCTGCAAGTATCCGCCGGCAGGAAAAGGTGCCTCGCGCGTGGTGCAGCGGCGGAGAGGCAGGCGTCGCCGCCGCTCATCGCTCTATGAGAGGAGGGGAGGAGGAGGAGGAGGAGGAGGAGGAGGAGGAGGAGGAGGAGGAGGAGGAGGAGGAGGAGGGGGAGGGGAGGGGAGGAGGGAGGAGGGCGACGCGACTCGTGCCCGACGCGGCCGACGGGGTCGCGGGGAAGGGGGGTAGGCTGGGCGCGCGCGCCCGTGAGACACATCCGGCGACAGCGCCGATCATCGGCGGGCCGTTTGTCCTCCTCCCCTCCTCCTCCTCCTCCTCCTCCGCCTCCTCCGCCTCCTCCTCCTCCTCCTCCTCCTCCTCCTCCTCCTCCTCCTCCTCGCGGTTGAATTGCTGCGTGCGTCGGACACGCGCCGCAGCACTCCCCGCAGGGGCAGCTGGGGTGCATCTGTTGCGTTGCAGTTGCACGCGCGGCGGTGGAGTTCCTCGCGCGAGAGGGGGCCGGTGCATCCTGCGAGGTGGATCTAAGGGAAGGGTGAAGAGCAAGGATGGGTGGCCGCAGGAAAAGCGGTGCCAAGAGCCGCCGGGGCACCTGCGATGCTCGCGCTAGTCTGGGGTTTGGCGGTTCACCCCAACAACCTCCCGCTTTCCCCATTACAGCGCGGCCGCGGAGTGAACTCACTGTTTGGTGCCCACAGCGTGTTTTTTTGTTGTCGCGGTCTTCTCGGGCTCAGCGCGCAAGCCCCTCAGAAGCCGAGGCGCAGGGCACTGGCGAGTAGCAGGGGGAGGTGAAGGAGGCGGATGTGCCTGGGGCGTAACGGCAGAGGATGGGGCACGCTCTTGGTGAACGCGGGACGACACAGGGAGAGCACTCCCCCTAAGAGTAGAACGAGTCTGGCGGCGGCGCTGCCGCCGCACGCTACATGCAGGGCCTCTCACGGGTGGTCCCTCGGGAGGTCGAATCGGACTCTGCGCTTCGAGCGCTCCGGGCCCACCCTCCCTCAGAGCGGTGGCCCACGTGGCCCCGCCGCTCGAACTCGGTGGTGCTCCAGTGACGGCCCTTCGGGCTCGAGCTCGGTGGTCTGGCCCAGCGTCGTCGCCTTCTCGGGGTCAGATTTCCGAAGCTGGTCCAGCCGTGGTGAGAGGAGCGGGGCTCTCGCCGACATAGCCCGAAAGGGCTAGGTGGGGGTGGGCCGCCGAGGGGGCCCCGAGGGGGGGGTCCCGTCTGCAGATGAGATGCACGGCGGCAGCACAAGGCCCCCTGAAGCCGGAGCGCGGACGCCGTCTGAGTTGCCGAGATGAGCGGGGACGAAAACAGGCGCTTCTGGTCTGAGCGTGCCCACGCTGCCAGCACTGTCTGACCCGTACTTCTCGGCATAGGTCTGTGACCAACAGCTGGGCGGGGTCTTGGGCAGCCGCGCCCTGCCGCCCGAGTGTGAAGGCTAACGGTGGCGAATATCCCCAGTAGGCCTGGCGTTCCTCTGGGAAGAGATGGTTATGAGGTCGTCCACGGCGATGCGCCCTCGACGGGCTGCGCATGCCAGCCCGCGGTATGCCTTCACGTCAGAATGAGCCTCGAGCTGTGGAAGCCTAGGCCCATATGGGCCGGAGAAATCTCGTTGCCGATGTTGCAGGTGTCCTGGCAGGGGGGGTTGGAGGCGCGTTGGTAGTGCCTCGTGGGCGCCATGTGCGCCGCGCTTGGCGTGGCCTTGGTTGCCGACCTGTTCGGCGAATGGGGGGATCCTCCGGGCCGGTACGCCTCCTGCTCCTCCTCCTCCTCCTCCTCCTCCTCCTCCTCCTCCTCCTCCTCCTCCTCCTCCTCCTCGTCCTCCTGCCGCACAACCAGGTGAAGCGCCCAGCAGCTTGGGCCGCCGCCGGAGCGTCCGACATGCAGGCGCCGGATAGCACGCGCGGCGGATGGCGGGGAAGGGCGACGGCGCCCCAGACGCGCTGGGCGGCGCGCCTTCGGCACCCGTCTTCTGGCCACCGCCTCGAAGCTTATTGGGGAAGCTGTCGGAGGCGTGGGCCGTGCGGCACGTCCGAGCCCTGCGGTCCGCAGTGCGCCACACGCCGTGTGGGGGCAAGCGCGAGGCTCGCTGCTCACGGACTGGTGGCTTCTGGTGTCTGTCTGGCGTGCGGGGCCGCGGAGGGCACGCTGTGGCACCGCCGCTTCGAGTGCCCCGCCTACGAGCCCTTGCGCCGACAGTGCCTATCGCCGGAGGCCCGGCGACGAGCCCAGGCAGTGCGCGCACGGAGCTGGACAGCGGGAGTGCGGCTTGCCCGAGGCATCCTGCCAGACCCACGCCCTCCCTTCGTCCTCCCAGACGTGCCGTTCGAGATGCATTGGATAAACCGCCCCAGCGGCGGCCTCCTGCGAGGGCGCATCTGCTATGACGGCTCAGCCCTCCTCCCTCCCCAACCATCCTGTGTCTTCCCAGAGCGGGGCGGGCGCTGGTCCAGGTGGACAGGCTGGGCGGGCTGCGGAGCCGTCCCGCGCAGCGAGGCGCCACTGCAGACAGCCCGTGAGGGGGAGGATTTCGCCGTCAGCGTGGTGCTCCCTCTGGTCGCCACCGCCCCCATCGATTTGTTCGTGGACTGTAGGGGCACCAGCGGCGTCGTGGGCGGCGGCACTGGGACCGGCACCAGGACGACAGATGACCGACCATATTGGTGGGGCAAATTCTGGGGGGCGTTCATGCCTTGTGATGATGCCATCCACAAGACCCCCGCCCACATGATGCAGGCAGACGTGGACGGCGGCAGGACGACCGCCATGGAGAGGCGCGCGAATGCCAAGGCCGACGAGCTGGCGAAGGCGGGGGTCGCATTGCATGGCGTCACTTGCGCTGCTGCCCATCTGTGGGCTGGTCTGGAGGACATCGCGGTGGAGATGGGCCGGTGGGCGGGGCAGCTGCACAACCATGTCGCTGACAACGGGCCTCCAGACCGAGAGGACGTTCTGGGCAGGCGTACTGGCAAGGAGGACGCCGCGCAAGAGCCTCAAGGGGCTGAGGGTGGTGCCGTGAGCCTGAGCGCCACTGACCCGCCCCTTCAGCCTCCTCCTCCTCCTCCTCCTCCTCCTCCTCCTCCTCCTCCTCCTCCTCCTCCTCCTCCTCCTCCTCATCATCATCATCATCATCATCATCATCATCATCATCATCATCATCCCCCTCTTCCAGAGTTGTTCATTGAGTGGGGCCCAGCGTGGTGGCGCGACTACGAGCCAGTCGCGTTTCGGGTGCTGGGCCATGCGTTGCTGAGCGTCGACATCCAGGGCAAAACTGGAATGCGGCTGATGTTCTGCTACCGTTGCGGGGCCTACTTCGGGGGCAAGTCCCCGGGGGAGTGCATGCGTTCTTGCTGCAAGGGCCCGAGGGGCGGCCCGAAGCTCAAAGAGCAATTGTCCAAACTTTCGAAGGGAGACCATCCCCACTACCGCAAGGCAACGAGGGGCTGGAAGCTTTCGCCACCCGAGGGCGTCCCCTGGGATGAGCGCCAGCGGTTGCATGCAATTTTCTCGCATGTCGCCAGCCCTCCGTTGGCTACGCCCACCCGGCCACGTGCTGGAGGAGGGCGCGCGGCTTCCCCAGAGACGTCGCCGCGGCAAGCCGTGCTCTGCGCGTTCGGCGTCGCTGAATCCGACCTCCCGGGGGTGCGGCTGCGCGGCCAGTGGGTGGCAACCCGGGAAGCTGCAGACCGCGGCTCGGGCTCCCCATCGACGAGCGATGTGGAGGATGAGGAGTGGTAGTTTGTTTTGATGGTGTTCACTGCCTTCCGAGGCCGATCCCAGCCCATCCTCCTACTCCTCCTCCTCCTCCTCCTCCTCCTCCTCCTCCTCCTCCTCCTCCTCCTCCTCCTCCTCCTCGATCCTCTCCTCTCCCTCCTCCTCGATTCTTGCTCCTTGATCTTCCTGGATCCTCGCTCCTCTTCGTCCTCCCCGACCCTCGCTCCTCCCCGGTCCTCTTCCTCCCCCCCCCCCTCGATCCCCTCCCTCGCTCTCCGACCCTCCTTGCTCCTCGCTCCTCCTCGCTCCTCCTCTGTCCTCGCTCCTCGCTCCTCGGCCCTCGCTCCTCCTCGACCCTCCCCCGCCTGTCGTGCGGCGGCCGCGCCGCCGCCGCCTCCTTGCCAGGGCCCGCGCTTGCCGGCGCCGGCGCCAGGGCCACCTCCTCGCCGCGGCGGAGCTCCGCCGGAGGGCCGGGCTCCTCCTCCGCGGGGGGGGGGGATGCGCAGGGTGGAGGCAGAAGCGGGCCCGCCCCCGGCGGTGCCTCTCTCACGTGGGCGACGATCGAGCACGGGTCTCCCGCAAGGTGGCACAGCGACCTTCTTACGCGGTGGCTTACGCGGGCCGCCAGCGCGGCACGCTACGTTGGAGACGAGGGCGCTTACGCGCGACCTTGCGCGGGGAGCTGGCGCGCCAACGTCGGCGCAGACGATCCCGTTTTTTCGCGTCGCTCATGTGCGCTTACGCGGGCGCCGACCTCCGAGGACCCCCGGAAGTGTCGTCTCTTGTGCCAAGGCGGGCGGGTGGGGCGCAAAACGGCCACCACCCTTGGAACCAGAAAGGCCACGGGAGGGACAGACGTGTGGCTGCGGTTCTTGCTACACTGAACATGATCGGAAGGAGGAGGCGCGCACAGCCTGAGACGCGACCGCGTCATACGGAAGCGCCGCGGCAGACAAGGACGGGAGCCGCCCACCGACACTTTCTTCGTCGGCGGCGAGGCAGAAATGGCTGCACCAGCGCTAGAGCTAGACGGGGGCACCGAACAACGATTTGGCCAGCGTGCAAGAGCGGGACGAGGGCAGAGACGGCGGCCGCGGACCGCCCACCAACACATCCGACGGCGGCAGCAGCTCAGGCCTCGCAACATAGCGGCATGCAGCTCGCCAGCGTCGGGGCTTCAAGGGATGGAGCGGCGGCCATCCACACTGTTTTGCAGCGACGGCCGCTGTCAGACGAGGATGCGCGGGGACTTCGAGAGGCCCTCGTTGGACCCTCCCTCTGTAGGCAGGCGAGAGGAGGAACGAGAATCGAGGAAGATCGAGGGGGAGGAGGCGGATGGGCAGCGGGGAAGAGAATGACGGGGATCGGGGAGGAGGGGATGAAGGAAATGAGGAAGGCGCGCGGCGGGGGGAAGGAGGGAGGGTAGGAGGGGAATCCTAGACCTCAGACGACATCATTCCCGACCATTCTGTGGTGCTGGGTCCTCGTTCTGATGAGCACAAGCCCCGCGCCTTCCACCTCCTCCTCAACACCCCCTCAGGGCACCGGTGATGGGGCTCGCCTGCGTGACTGACACACACACACACACACACACACACACACACACACACACACACACACACACACACACACGCACACGCACACGCACACGCACACGCACACGCACACACACACACACACACGCACGCACACACGCACACACGCACACACACACACACCTCGCGAAGACCGCAGCCCCGCAGGGGGGCCTCCACCGCCGGCCCCCAATTGCAGGGCCCTCGTGCCCGACGGCGCCCACGTCGGCACACCCCTTCACGAGGCTATCCTGGCGCCGCAGAGGCTCCACCGACGTCCCCACTGGCAGCACCCTCGTGCGCGACTGCGCCACTGTCGGCACGCCCCCCACGAGCATCGCGCCCTTTTTCGCCCCTTTCTCCCAAGAGACCCACCGAGGCGCGCACGAGACCGGGCCGTGTGCCGAGGGGCGCTCCGTCCAGCCGTAGGCGGGCTGCTTCCAAGAGGTGGCCCGCTGCGGCCGACAGTTGTGGCCCGATCAGCAGCGTCGCTTCGCCCCCTTCGCGCAGGCCCCGACCGTTTGCTCGCCCCCTTGTCCCACGATCGTCTCCACCTCTCCTGCGGCACTCGCGCCTGCATGCGCTGCCGTGGCGGAGGTTCATGCGATTGGGTACGGCGTTGGAATCCCCGGTCCACCCTGATGATCCCTGACATGCGCAGGTGCCTCCTGCCCCCTCGCGGAGTAACGCGGGCCCACCTTTAATAAATAACTCTGTTGCTCCAAAACGAGATGGGCAAGTCCTCCACCCAAAAAGTCGTGCGCAATGGGGCGGACTGCATGTCAGCGCGGGGCAATCTCTACTCCGCCTTTTCCGCCAACTGGCAGTCATGTTGCACGCGAGCCGTATAATGCTGTATGTGCCCGAGCTCGTTTCTCACGGGCCCATCCTCACGTGCCCATTCAGCCCAAGGATCTGGCGACGTGTGCAATACGATGAGAGGTAAGGGGGATGATGGCGATGCTGAACGATGATGCGGCGCCGCGGGGGGATCCCTCATCGGCGTTCGGGAAGTTTGGTGGTAGAAAAGGAATCGATCGTCTTGCACTGGCAAAGGCCCGATCACGTGTGGTGGGGTTTCTAGATCTGCCTTCCTACGTTGGGCATCCGAGCCAACCTGTTTCTTACACACTTGGAGAAAAAAACAGCGATTCTGAAATCACAGATCTCCGATTCGATTGCTCCTCGCCCAGCCCGCTAAGACCATGAGAGAACATGTCGGGGGCAGCTCAGGCGGGGCTGGCGCAGGGGTCGCCCCCCGCCCGCCCGCTCGGACGAATCTCATATCACCTTGACGCTCTCATACGACGTTACCGCCGGGAACTCGTAGAGCCTCCTGCGATATACATCAATGGCATGCGGGCGCGGCAATCTCGCATTCCGCGCGCGCGCGAGGGTGCGATTTCTGGAAACGCGCTTCACAGCTCCTTGCTTGTCCACAGCTCGAGTTCGTGATACTGC
>CAUYUJ010018562.1:25000-62500 GCA_963575745.1 Prorocentrum cordatum
GCCTTCCCCCCTACTTCCCATATTATCTGATATTTTCTTGGGAGTCGACGATTAAAAGTGCCTGTGTGATTTTTCCTCTCCTGCATCTCGGCAGGCGGTGGATATGGATACATCCGGCCCCTGCCAGAGTTTTCTGTGCATGTGTGTATCCGCCACCGCGCCCCCCCTGGCACGTTGAGACCTGTACGAATGCCAAGGTCTGCCTGGTAGGGCTTTTTGAACTCTAATAGAGGACCCTCTCCATCCCTACCCGCTGACTCCTACGTGCACCACCTCTTCGTTCCAAGGCCACTTCGCTCGTGCCCGCTCGAGGTTGGCGCACTTCCAGCACGGCCGCTAATGCCTGAACCCCTCTTCGACTCTTCCACGCGTGCCCGCTCGAGGATGGTCTACTTCCCGCACAGCAGCTGATGCCTGACCCCCCCCTTTCATTCGCACCCGCCCGAGGATCCTGCACTCCCCGCATGGCAGCTAACGCCTGAACCTTCATTCCATGCACGCCTTCTCGAGGACTGTGCACTTCCTGCATGGCTGCTAACTGTTAGGTCCCTCATCCCACGCGCAACCGCTCAAGGATCGTGCACTTCCCGCACTCCCAGGCGCTGCTTCCAAGCGCTCCAGGGCCTCCCAAGCCACGATTCCTGGTAAAAAAAATGGATATGCGTCCCGAGCTTCCAAGACGGCCCGTGCAGGCAACCAATGACACCAAGGTGGCCCAAGATGCCTCGAAGACCGCCCAAGATGGCCCAAAGGCGGCCGAATATGGATTCAAGACGGCCAGAGATGCCTCCCAAAGAGCCCAAAAAGGCCACAAGAAGACCTTCAAAAGGTTCCGAAGCCAAAATCATTGTTTCCCGATGGTTTTAACATGATTTTCGCATTCTCGCCTTTTGGGCTGTCGTCAGCTCAAGACGGCCCAAGAAGATTCCCCGATGGCCCAAGAGGCATCCAAGATGGACTCTAAAAGGCCTAAGAGGGCCTCCCGTTGGACCCAAAGCCGGCCTTAGAAGGCCCTTCGACGCCTCAAGACGACGCCAAGACGGCCCCACGACGGCCCCCAGACACTCGCCACACGGCCAAGAGGGCCCAAGACGGCCTAAGAGAGCCCCAAGCCAGCGTGAGAGGGCTCCAAGACTGCCAGGAACCCCCAAGACTGCCTCACAGGAGGCCAAAACAGCATCACGACGGCCCAAACGAGTTCCAGCATCATCATCATCATCATCATCATCATCATCATCATCATCATCATCATCATCATCATCATCATCATCATCATCATCAGCATCATCATCAGCATCATCATCATCATCATCATCATCATCATCATCAGCATCATCATCAGCAGCAGCAGCAGCATCACACCACCACCACCATCACCATCACCATCACCACCATCACCATCACCATCATCATCAGCAGCAGCGGCGGCAGCAGGCTCATCATCATCGTCATCAGCATCATCACCACCAGCATCATCATCATCACCATGCTCCTCGTCGTCATCATCATCAGCATCATCATAATCGTCATCACCATCATCATTACCATTATCATCATCAATATCGTCAACGATCTCATTGTCATCCCCATCCCCCTTCTCATGACCGTAATCATCAACATCCTAACCGTAATCAACGTCATCAGTATCGTCATCGTCATCGTCGTCACCATCGTCATCATCATCAACAGCACCATCACTATTACTATCGTCATCATTCGCATCATAAGCGGTGTCATTACCCCCATCATCCTCATAATCCTCATCCAAATCACAACTCTCACAAACCTGGAGACACGAGGTGTGACACGTGACGGCCTCCCATGTCACCTAGAATATTTGAAATGCTGGGCTGGCACGGTGGCGGGACTTGCCGCAGGCAGTTGGATATATGTATACCTATATGAAGCGATCTCTCTCTCTCTCTATATCTATATATATATATATATATGCACGCCGACATGCGATAGATGCGTATCTCCATGATCGCGGCCGCCCCAAGAGCGGCAGGCGCACCGAGGCGGTGGATATGGATACTAGAACATTGCGCGCACTTCGCGCACGTTTATGTTCTAATCCAAGCAACGCCACCGTCATATCAGTCCACGGATGGGTACGCACGCCATCCCAATACGATCACCGCGTGGGATCACCTGGTCTATGGTGGGCATGCATATCTGAATAGCGCCTCCGCGCCTATTGCGGCACATCCTTCACACGGACCGTGTCCTGACGGGGCTCCACCTATGGCCCCCCGCCCATCTCGGCACACCCATCACAAGGATCGTGCCCCACAAGGAGCTCCACCTACGGCCCAATCGCATAGCGGAACACCCCTCACGCGGATCGTGCTGCCCCGCAGGTAGTTGCACTTAGAGGGAAGCTTCGCATAGCATCGCCCCACTCACGTCGGCACACCCCTCACACGGATCGTGCACTGCATGGAGTTCCACCCACGGCCCCATAAGCAAGGTTCGCATCCCGACCCCCCGCCTAATTCGGCACACCTCTCACACAGATCGTGCCACACAGGGACCTCCACTGACGGCTCCGGAGACAAGGTTCGCACAGCGCTTCCCCGCCCATTGCGGCACACCCCTCACGTGGGAGGTGCCCCGCAGGGAGCACCACTCACAGCCCCAGAGACAAGATAGGCCAACCGTTTCTTCGCTCCTGTCGGCTCGCCGTTCGCGCGAATCGTGCCCTGGAGCGAGCTCCACCCATGGCACCGAGAGGCAACTTCGCATGGCGTCCACTGGCCACGGGTCGTGCCCCACCAGAAGCTCCACCTGCGGCCTCAGTGGAGGGGCTCGCGCGAGGGCACCCAGATTACCCGACACCCCCTTCACGCGGATCGTGCGGAGGAGGCGGAGGAGGAGGAGGAGGACAAGGACGAGGAGGAGGGAGGAGGAGGAGGAGGAGGAGGAGGCGGAGGAGGAGGAGGAGGAGGAGGAGGAGGGGAGAGGAGGAGGAGGAGGAGGAGGAGGAGGAGGAGGAGGAGGGGAGGAGGAGGGTGGAGGAGGAGGAGGAGGGAGGAGGAGGAGGAGGAGGAGGAGGAGGAGGGGGGAGGAGGAGGAGGGGGCACCAGGACTATCCGGCACCCCCTTCACGCGGATCATGCCCCACACGGAGCTCCGAGGCCCGTGCACGCTTGCTCCGCAGCTCGCCGCTCCACGCCCTGCGCACCACACGGGACTGCCTAGGGAGGGGTCCGTCGCCATGCCAATGTGGTTGCTGATCGACAGCGCCTACAGGGGAGGCCAATCCACAAGAAACCTCCCACAAGAAATCCAACCCTGAGACCCCAGGACGTCCATCGATTTGTGGTAAAGAAAAATCGCCATTTCCATGGCAAAACTACTGAAACCCAAGAAACTCAGGGCACCCTGGAGGCAAGCAGGGTGTTTCTTTGCATAGGCCTCCACTGTACGGCGAATCACTGGCGCCCCCTGCCTTTGTGGAAGCGCCTGTGAGGCCGAATGTTGCGGCCAGAGCTCGGCCAAGCCTATTGGACCATGTGGTCCCCCAGCCGTTGTGAAACCCCTTCGGCGAACATGGGGGGAGAAAGAAGAAGAGGAGGAGAGGGAGGAAAAAAGGAAGAGGAGGAGGAGGAGGAGCAGGAGGAGGAGGAGGGAGATGCCTCCTGGGGCCTGTGGAGGCTCCCTGGGAAGCCCTGTGGACGTCTGAGGGCCTTCCTGGTCCCTCCGACGCCGTCGGAAGCCGCCTTGAGGGCCTCTCTGAGCCGTCTTGCGGCCCTCTTGGAGCGATTCAGGGCCGTGGAGGCCATCTTGGGCGCCTTGGACATGGCGTGGGCTGTCTTGGGGCCCGCTTCGGGCCGTCCTGGAGGCCTCTTGGGCGCTCGTGGAACCATCATGATGGCCTCCTCGGCCTATCTGCGCCGTCGAAAAGCCGAACCTGAGCAAACACCAACATCGTTCAAACACATCATGGACATTAACGATGTTGCCCTCTTCGGGCCTTCCTGAAGGATCTCCTGGAGGCCTCTTGGGCTGTCCTGGGCCATCTTGAGGCCATCTTGGGTTGTCTTGGCTGCAGATTGTGCCGTCTTGGAGGCATCTTGCGGAAAGTTTAGGGTCTCTTGGGGGCCATCATGGACGTTTGGTGGGCCATCTTGAGCGCCTTGGACCGTCTGTGGTCCCTCTTGGGGCCGTCTCGGGGGGCACTTGGGCGGTTATGCGGCGGGCCGTGTCGGAGGCCTCTTGGGTTATCTTGGGGCGATCCATGACAATTCTTGGGCCGCCGTGCCTCTTAGGCCGTCCTGGGGCCATTTTGGAAGTCTCCTGGGCGACATCAGGGCGAGCTTGGCCTTCCTGTATGATCTCTTGGAGGTCTCTTCGCCCGCCTCGGAGGCCTCTTCGAGGCCTCCAGGGCTACTTTTGGGCCGTATTGAGCCATCTCGAGGCCATCATAAACCGTCTTGTGTGCATCTTGGGCCGTCTTGGAGACATCTTGGGCCATCTTGGGCTCTTTTGGGGCCATTTGAGCAGTCTGGGGGCCGAGCTCGGGCGTCTTGGAAACATTTCGGGCCGTCTTAGAGCCCTCGCTGGCCGTTTAAGGGGCCTCTTGGGCCGTCATAAGGAGCCATCTTGGAAGACTCATGGGCGCTCTTGGGGTGATTTTGGGTGCCTCTTGGGTCGTCTTGGGCTGCCTGATGACTGGAAATAAGTCAATGTCAAAATCCTTCAAAAACATGGCAAGACGTCTTGGGGGACTCGGCCGTTTTGGATGCCTCTTTGTGGCTTTTGGTCCCTCTTGAGCCTATCGCAGTCACCTTGGGTTGTCTTGGGTGCATCTCAGACCGACTTGGGCGCGTCTTGGGGGTATCTTCGGCTCTGTTGGGGGCATCTTGGTCGTCTTGGAGTCCATCTTGGGCCATCTTGGAGCGGGGAAGGCGTTGATCTGGTGATTTTCTGCAGCTCTCAGGGGACAAAGCCCTAGGGGCAACTCTTCTTAGAAAAGAACCAACACCTCCCAGACGTACAGCACGCCGTGCACCCCTGTGGCAAGACCACTGGTGGGGTGGGCGGATCCATGGCCTTCGGCCCATACCGCCACCATGCCTGAACATTGGGCCAGAGGTTTCTTGGATACTTCAATTTTGGGGTCTCGCTTCTCGGGCGCCTCGTGGAGCGAGTAGCTTCTCGGGGCCTCTCGGAGGCATCTTGGGCCCTTTTTGGGGGGCGGCCCCAATTTGTGGCGGAGGGCTCGAAATGTGAGCTCGATTTCCCCCTTTGGGACCCCTCTTGGGACCCACTGGGCCGTCTTGGGCGTCTCTTGGACCGTCTGGGGGCTCTCTCGGGCCGCTTTTGGGGCCCTCGTGGGGCCGCCTTGAGGCGATCTTGGGATTCTCTTGGGCCGTCTGGGACGCTGTTATCATCCCAAAGACGGGAACGGAACAAAGGCACGCTTCCCTCAGGAATGAACCAATGCTGGCTTCCTGGGGTCCACTTGCGGAGATCGCCTTCTTCATCGGGCGTCTTCGGCCCTGTTGGACCGCTCGGGTAAATTTTGTATGCCTTCCGTCGCCGGAGGGAGGCCCGCGAGGCCCCGAAGGGGTCCAGGCTTCCAGTGCCGAACAGTGTGTGTGGGGGGCATTTCGGAGGGTGTCCTAGCCCGGAGCCGGGCCACCGGTACTCTGGCGCATGAAGAAGAGATCCTACTGGCAGATAGCCGGGCCGCGCCCGGATCACTCGGCCGCCCCATCGATCACCCCGACTCGTTCCGTGGACGGCCCCGGGGCCCGGCGAGGGTCCCTGGAGGCCCAAGATGTGCGGAAGAGCCTCCATCCGGACTTTTGCCAGCGCGCTGGCTCAAGGAGGCTGCTTCTTAGAAGGCGCGGGCCTCGTCTTCACCTGGATGCAAGGCCTTCCCTCCCTACCCCTGCCTACCCTTCTGAGAAGCCTTCCCTCCCTCCTACAGCCTCCTTCTGAGAAGCCTTCCCTCCCTACCCCCGCTGCGCGTGGCCAAAGCAGCCCCCAGCCGGCTCAGCCGACTACACGCAAGAGTGACCCTGGGTACGACCCTTCGTGCGCGGCTTTTTGGGGGCCCCCACAGGTCACTTCGGCGAAGGGTCACGCTTACGTCCAGTCGACCCCGACTGCCCCCAAAACAAGCATGCCCAGATCACTGGGCCGCGCCAAGGATCGGCGGCGCGGTCCGCGCGGTCGGCGGCGCGGCCGTGCGCGCGGATGGCGGTCTCCAGGGGCTGGCGAGGGCCCCTGGAGGCCAAAGACATGGAAGAGCCTCCACCCTGACTTCTGCCAGCACGCTGGCTCGAGGTCTGAGATAGATGTCTCCAAAATGGGGTCCGAATAGATGGGGTCAAAGCATCGCACCGCCAATACATCGGCGATGCAACGCCGATGTATTGCCGATGCATCGCCGACGTCAGCGACGCATCGGCGACGTCGACGTGGAGAAAATCGGCGCTCCGCATCAAGTCGGTCTGGGATGGGGGGGCAGTGCGAAGGGGCGGGCAGTCCCAGAGGGCTCGGACGCCCCCCGGCCTTCTGAGAGGCTTGCCTAGCCATCCCCGAGGACACTGGCAGCTTCTCAAAGGCGCGAGGGCTTCCGAGAAGTCCCGCCGCCTCCTGATAGGGCCTTCTCCCTCTCACTTCCCCCCTCGCTCGCCACCCGTGGGAGCAGCCCCCAGAGAGCCCCCGAAGCGAGAACGCCAAGAGATCACCAGGCCGCGCCCCCATCGGCGGCGGGGTCCGCGAGGCCGGCGGCGAGGCCCAACCCGCGGCTGGCGCGCCTCGCGCCGAGATCCTGAGGCGCCGGCGCGAGCCGCTGCCTCACGCGCGGCGGCGCGCTGTCCGACCCGGGCGCGTCGGCGCTGCACCAGCGCCTCCCGCACACGTCCTGCGGAGGCTCCTCCTCCTCCTCCTCCTCCTGCTCCTCCATCTCCTCCTCCTCCTCCTCCTCATTATCCTCCTCCTCCTCCTCCTCCTCCTCCTCCTCCTCCTCCTCCTTCTCCAAGCCCTTTCGCCCGAGGTGGGTTGAGGGGGGCGCGATTCGAAGGGGCGCAGCCCTCCCGAGCCAGCAGTTATCCATGCCATGGCGGGCGTGGGCTACAAGCGAGGGGGCGGATTCGGCGCGCTAGAGGCAGACGCCAGTGACAGAGGGCGCCCAGCCGTGCTCATGGAAGAGACCGAGTTGCGGACGTAGTACAAGCTGCGGTCCATGCGGCGGTCTCGGTGGCAGCGCAGGCGGTCGCAGTCAGCTCAGGCAGGGCGCGCCCGCGGCCGTCTGCAACACCAGTGGCGCCACGTCCTCCGATGGCGCCGCAGCCGCAGAGTCTCCTGGCCATCGCGGACCGGTTGCGGGAGACGAACGAGATCGGCCTCCGCGCGGCGACCAAGAGCGAGCCGCCATCTCCGCCGCCAGGGCTGTGGCACATCAAAGCGATGCTCACGCCGAAGGAGGAGGAGGCAAAGGGGGGCCCGCCGCAGCAGTGGATCGGGGATCGGCCGCTGCTGATCGAGGCCACCAGCACCCAGGAGAAGGCGAGCAAGAAGGAGAGGAAGGAAAGGAAGGAGAAGACATCGATGAGAAGACATCGATGTCGCACTCCGTGGTTGGTAGACTGAGCGAGTGCGGCATCGAGCCGGACATCCACTTCGCCCCGAGAGGGGATCCGGCGGAGAACGGCAAGGGTGGCGACGGGGCCATTGCGGGGCGTGGCAAGGTGGACCATTACTACATCGGGGATGCGTGCGATGCGGATGAGTCCTGAAACGGCAGTGATCATGGAGGCGTGGGCGCAGGGAAATTAAGCCCGATCCCGAAGCTCCCGAAACTGGACGGGGAAGGAAGCAGCGGAGGCCACTCGTCCGACGGGGCCTTCGCGCAGGTGTGGGAGCAGAATCTTGAAGCGTTCACGAAGGTCGAGACAACCAGGTACCACAAGGACTCGACTCGACTCGACTCGCTCTGTGGCACCATGTCCTGTCTGCAACTGAAAGCTTGGAAGATTGGCGCAGGGAAGATGCCCGTAGCGGTGGCTACCGGCAGACCCGGCGTGGCCCCACCAGACACGCCCGGCAGACCCGGCGTGGCAGACAGGCACACCCACTTGCCCATGGATAGCCATGCCACCACATATGGAGGACCACATGGTACCACAAGGAGGTGGAGTGGAGGCCGATGACGGACACCATCCTCGACACGATCGGGGCCGGCGGTGGTGCGGCTACACCCGGAGGCGGCGGGCGGGCCGTTACACGACGTGTTCCAGGATTTTTGTCGGAGCGCGACGCTGGTGGAGCGGAGCCTCAGAGCTGCGTGGATGTCCCGAGCTTCATCCAGCCGCTCTCGGATACTTGAGTAGTGGGAACAATTGGTTTTCAAAATGTTGGGTCTTTAGAAGCTCTGCGTGGCGACGCCCCCGTCGCCACGCGTGCCCTCTGCGTGCCTGCGGGGGCGCCGCCACGTAGAAGTACTGGAGACCGAGCATTTGCGGCGTCGCTACGCACGCCCTCTGCGTGGCGGCGACCATTTGTGAAAACCCTAAAACCGATTACATTCACGAATAAGGTACTGAGCTCGACGAGGTCGGCAAGGAGTTCGGGATCGGCGGAGCCTGCTTCCGCAGCTGGGTTCACAAGACATTCAAAAAGGTCGCGAGCGGAGCCTCAAAGCTGCGTGGACGTCCCGCGCTGCATCCCGCCGCTCTCGGATGCCGAGCTCGGCGAGGTCGGCGAGGAGTTCGGGATCGGCGGAGCTTCTTCCGCAGCTGGGTTCACGAGACATCCAAACAGGTCGCGAGTCCAGAACCGTCGCCGGACGGCTCCCGAGTCGCCAGGAGCGGGCGGCCGTGAGGGGCCCGCACGCGGCGGCAGTCGCGGGAGCGCTCGGCCGAGCATTACCCTCCTCCTCCTCCTTTTCCTCCTCGCCCTCCTCCTCCTCCTCCTCCTCCTCCTCCTCCTCCTCCTCCTCCGACGACGACGACGACGACGACGACTTCTTCCCACGCGAAGCACCACGGGTGGCACAACCTCGTTCTCCTCCTCCTCTTTCTCCTCCTCCTCCTCCTCAATTCACCTCCTCTTCCTCCTCCTCCAACTCCTCCTCCTCCTTCTCCTCCTTCTCCTCCTCCTCCTCCTCCAAATTCTCTTCCTCCTCCTCCTCCTTCTCCTCCTTCTCCTCCTCCTTCTCCTCCTCCTCCTCTCGGCAGCGAGCTCGGGGGGAAAAGAGAAGGATAATATTTCTCAGAAGGCTCGGAAGTCCGCTGGCCTTCTGACAAGTTTTCTATGTAAGCCGTCCGCGACGGCACATACCACTTTTTCAGAAGGTCGGACAATTTCTGAGACTCCCCGCCGCCTTCTGAGAAGGCCTTCTCCTTCATACTTCCCCCCCTCGCTCGCCGCCGATCCTCCTCCTCCAGCTTCTGCTCCGACGTCTTTTTTCCCACGCAAAGCCCCACAGGTGTCACAACCACATCGTGCAAATCAGAAGGTCGCTAAGCAAACCGGAAACACCGGACAAGCCGGCCTGAAATACGCAAACTCATGCTATAGACCGTGGGCTGCACAACAACTCCACAGAGCAGTTGCGACAAGAAGGAGGAGGACAAAAGGAGAGGAGAGGGAGGACGCGGAGGAAAAGGATAGGGGGATGAACCCTTCTCCTCCTCCGACTTTTTGGCAGCGCTCAGAGCCCAACTATTCAACGTACTGAAAAAAGCAAAACGGAGGTTTTGCGCCGTTCCCCCTGCAAATGAACAGCAAGAGCCATTGGAGCTCGAGCTCGAGCTCGAGCTTTCGCGACGGTCGACCGCGGCCTTGGCCAAGACAGAGGCGACACCGACGAAGGAGACCACGACCTCGGCCTCGACGACAACTACCACATCACCGTCCACGACGATAACGACCGATGTCGACGACAACGAACCACCAACGACGACGACGAAGACGACGACGACAGCGCAGAAGACAACAACCATCGGCGACAACGACGACCGCCGACGACGACACCGACGGACGACGAAGACGACGGCGAAGACGACGGCGAATACGACGAAGACGACGACGACGCTAGCGACGACGACGACCGACGACGACGACGACAAGGACGACAAGGACGGCAAGGACGAGGACGACAGAGGCGACGACGAGTGACGGCGACGGCGACCTCGACATCAGATGCGGGCTGACTGCTGGGCGCGCCGCGTCGCGGGGGCGCGGCTGGGCAGGCGGACAGGTGGGGGGCGGGACAGGAGCCGCCCACAGACCTGCACAAGAGGGCCTCGATCCATCCGCGAACCCTCGTTCCTCGACGCTCCTGCTCCTCGATCCCCAAAGCCCCCCAGAAGCCTCGGAGCCGCGATCCTCGATCCCCTCGCCCCTCCTCGATCCCCGGAGCCCCCCGAGAGGCCTCGATCCTGGCGCCCGCGATCCTCGATGCCCCCCCCCTCCTCGATCCTCGGCCCCCTCCGGGGCCGCCCCCGAAGCCTCGATCTCTGCCCGCGGTGTCTCCTCCTTCTCCTGCTCCTCCTCCTCCTCCTCCTCCTCCTCCTCATCCTCCTCCTCGTCCTCATCCTCCTCTTCCTCGTCCTCCTTGTCCTCCTCCTCCTCCCCTCCCCCTCCCCCTCCCCCTCCTCCCTCCTCCATCCCTCCTCCTCCTCCTTCTCCTCCTCCTCCTCCACCTCCTCCTCCTCGTCCTCGTTCCTCCTCCTCCTCCTCCTCTCCTCCTCCTCCTTCTCCTCCTCCTCCTCCTCCTCCTCCTCCTCCTCCTCCTCCTCCTCCTCCTCCTCCTTGGGAAAGGCAGACAGAACGCCACGGTCGGCACGGGCTGGACGGGTGTGCGCGCGGGAGGGCGTGCTGCGACCCATCCAGGGCCGTTTTCCTTGTTTGGTTTGCCTGTCTTCTGGGCAGAGAACTGATCGGACACCCCAGCGACAACAGCATCCGCAAGCGAGTGGATCGGAAATAGCCTGAGACAGGCGGGCTGGTAGGGGCGGAAATGTGGGCCGTTATCCAGTAGTGAGACTCCAGGGCCGCTGATGTGACACTGCTGCCGCTGGCGGACCCCCAGGCGCCTCACCGGCGCAGCCCCAGCATCGAACCCAGGACCCCTCGGCGAAGGAGCCGCGCCTGGGCGGCGCAATGGCAGAGAGGGACAGCACATGCGCACACAGAGGGCGATTGCTGCCGCAGGGTCTCGAACGTTTTTCCAGGCCTGCTGCTTAGGCCCAGCGCGGTGCGAGGGAGACCTGCGCAGCTGCCACGGACCCCCCGTTGCCGTGGAGGGCCTGGGAGGGGAGAGAGGAAGGAGGAGCAGACCCAGAACGCTACAATCTGAGGATTCAAATCTGCCCAACGGCACAAAACAAAACGGCGTGGAGTGTGTCTGGCCATTCTCGGCCTCGCGGGGCTCTCACCAGGCCCCAGGGCCGTCCCCCAAACGGGTCCAGGCCTTCGGGGGTCCAGGTCGTGAGCAGAACAGGACGTCAGTGTTGGGGCATCATGGCAAATCGGGAGATCAGATCGACTCGGAATGTGCGCCGCATCCTGCTGCATCGCACGTCGCCGAGATCGACTCAGAGTGGCTGCGTCCAGGTGCACAACTGCGCTGTCCAGGCATCGGGCTCCCCGCCGCTTCCAAGCGCTCCTGGGCGTTCCTGCTGCGGGCGTTCACAGTCGCGGTCCCAGAAGCCCGCGAGCGCTCCCCAGGGTCCTCCCCGCAGGCGTTCCCTCGGCGCGCCCCGGGCTGGCACGGACCCGCTGGGCTTCCTCCGTACCGAGAGGGGAATCACCATAAGATAAGAGGATGCTCTCTTATCCTGTTCCCGCCTCTCTCCCATCTGAGGACCAGAGAGGCAACGATAGTGGGTGACCAGCTCAGCGGGAACAACTCGAGCTGGAGTCGGCGCTACATCGCCAAATCCTCCTGGACGGGGTGCGCTATCAAGCCCCTATCGGTGAGCAATGGTCGATCGGGGGTCGATGCATCCCCCCGTGAGCCCCATCGCCCCCGAACGTCGCCCCTGACGATACCCCGAGCCCCGACGGCCCGATATGTTCGGGTCGCTGGCCGCCCTCCCAAGAACTCTCGATCACTTCCCGCAAAAATCGGCTTCGCATGCCCTGCTTCGTGGAAGCGGCCTTACGAACGCCATCGGGTCACCCTCGCCCCCTCCCTCTCTTCCCATCGTCGTCATCGTCACCGTCGTCGCCATTCATCGCCATAACCATGTCCATCACCATCATGACCATCCTCACCATCCTCACCTTCGTCGGCATCATCGCCATCAGCATCAGCATCAGCGTCAGCATCAGCGACAGCATCATCATCATCATCATCATCATCATCATCATCATCATCACCACCACCATCATCATCATCATCATCATCATCATCAGCATCATCATCATCATCATCAGCATCACCAGCATCATCAACATCATCATCAACATTATCATCATCATCATCATCATCATCATCATCATCATCGTCATTACCATCATCATCATAGTCACCATCATCATCATGCTCACCACCGGCACCATCATCATCGACATCGCCATCACCAGCATCATCATCATCATCATCATCATCATCATCATAATCATAATAATCATCACCATAGTCGTCAAAACTATGACCACCACAAACCACCACCACCGCCATCATCATCATCATCATCATCATCATCATCATCATCATCATAGTCGTGATCCCCATCACCATCATCGTCAATATCATCATCCTCATCATCACGATCAACACCATTATAATCATCACCAGCATCATCGTCATGGTTATGATCATCATCAGCATCATCGTCGTCATGATCAGCATAATCATCATAATCATCGTGGTCAGCGTCAAGATATTCACCATAATCACTACCAGTATATATCACCCTTATCACCACCAACATCATCAAGATCATCATCATCATTGCCATTGCCGTCATCAGCATCATCAGCATCATCATCATCATCGTCGCCATAATCTGCATCATCATTATCATCATCATCATCATCATCATCATCATCATCATCATCTTCATCTTCATCACCATCATCACCACCACCATCATCATCATCACCATCATCATCATCAGCATCATCATCAATCATAACATCATCATCATCATCATCATCATCATCATCATCATCATCATCATCATCATCCTCATTATCATCCTCATCAGCGTCATCGTCATCATCGTCGTCGTCGTTGCCATCTCCATCATCGTCGTCGTCGCCGCCGCCGTCGTCGTCGTCGCCGTTTTCGTCGTCGTTGTCCTCTTCGTCCTCGTCATCATCATCATCATCATCATCATCATCATCATCATCATCATCAGCATCAGCATCAGCATCAGCATCAGCATCAGCATCAGCATCAGCATCATCATCATCATCATCATCATCATCATCATCATCATCATCATCATCATCGTCATCACCGCCATCAGCATCGCCCTGGCCCTCTTTCTCCATACAATTGCACCCACAGCGGACCAGGTGTCCCGAACCGCCGAAGTGAAGAGGCGAGGCAGATCGGCACAGGCCAGCAGGATACCCCGAGGGAAGAGCACGGATCCTTCTCCTCCCCCGCGCGCACCCGCGCGCGCCTCCGCTGTCCAGCGCCCTGCCGCAGGCAGGGGACGTGGGCTCCCTGCGGGAGCGTGATCCAGCCGGGAACCTAGCCCCGGCGGTTGCTTGCCTTGGCCGTGGCCCCACGAGAACGCGCAAAACGCATCTGTACACCACCACCGTGTCTGCCCAGGTTCACCCCAGGCCCCAGGACGGCGTATTAGACACCCTCCTGGCGTCGGCCGGGCGGGCGTATGCACCATGCCAAGGCCGAGGACTGCCCTGGCCAGACGCGGTGGTGGTGTGTAGATGCCTTCTGCAGAGAGAGCCCTCCCCTCCGGTCCTCGAGCCTCAGCCCGTGCGAGTGGTTGTGCGGCCGGCGGGGCCACGTCGAGGGCCACGGCCGGAGAGGCGCGCCCGCACGGGGGGAGGGCCTGGAGGGGGAGACGACGGCAGCAAGGACGGCGAGAACGAGGAGGAGAAGCAGGAGGATGTCGTCGGTGACGGCGAGGAGGAGTGAGGGGGAGGAGGAGGAGAAGGAGGAGGAGGAGGAGGAGGAGGAGGACAGCGACGACGACGACGACGGCGACGGGAAGGATTGCGAGAGCGAGGAGGAGGATCTCGACGGCGAGGAGGAGGACGGCAACGGCGACGACGACAACGACGACGGCGGCGATGGGGAGGAGATGGTCGGAGACGACGGCGAGGAGGACAGATGACAGCGACGACGTGGGCGACTATGGCGACGGCGACAGCGTGCAAGGCGAGAGGGACAGACGACGACAGTGCCGCCACGGCGACGATGATAACGACGCGGACGAGGCGCCCAGAACGTGCCAGGGGCCGCGCCAGACGCGCCGCCAGGGGAATCCAGCCCAGACGCAACAAAAAAAACGCGCGGACCTTCGGCACATTACGAGCACCGTGTCTTCTTCTTCTTCATATTATTATTATTCTTCTTATTCCTCTGATTATGATTTTGTTTCTTAGTATTCTTATTATTTTTCTTATGTTTCTTGTTATTCGTCGTTTTTTTCTTCTTCGTTTTCGTGTTAGGTTTGGTTTTCTTGTTTTTCTTTTCCTTCTTCTTCTTCTTCCCGCGCGGGTCAGCTCCGTGAAGGCATCGCCGTGCCACGCAGCGGCCGCGGAGCACGCACTCGCACACCCAGGGCGCACGATGGCTTGGCGGAGCGCAGAGGCGGTGGCGCGAGGGTGGCGGCCTTTTGACGAGGCGGAGGGGCCACGAAAGCCGGCGGCTCCTCAGAGGGCGGATGGGGCTCCTCGGAAGCCCTCGCGCCTTCTGGGCGCAGAAGAGCTCTCAGGAGGCCCGGGGGGGCGCCCGGGCCTTCTGACAAGGCATTTTCCTTCTCGCTTCCCTCTCGGGCTCGCCGCCGGCTGAAAGCAGCCTGCGGGCACGCATCGCGGAGCAGGGTCGTACGAGAAGGCACGGTCGGTGCGAGCTGGCGGCCCCAGAGGGGCGTGTGCGGGGCCTCCGCGCGCCACCTGAGCGACGCAGTAAAAACGGGTTCGGCTGTGCCGACGTTCGCGCGTAAGGTCGCTCGTGGACGCTCTTGGTTCCAGTGTAGCGTGCCGCGCTGGCGGTCCGGGAAAGGCGCGGCGTAAGGTCGGCATGCCATCATGCATAAGACCCACTTCTGACGGTCGCTCATTTTGCGGCGCAGGCAAGGGAACGGCGCGAGGGGGGTGGTCTCTGAGAAGGCGCGGGGGCTCTTGGTAGGCAGGAGCCTTGTCAGAAGGGCCTGGTGATTCGAAGAGGGCCTCTTAGAAGCTGGGAAGGTTTCTGAGAAGGTCTTCCCTTTTCGCTCACCGCCCTCGCTCGCCGCCAAAGAAAGAAAGCGCGGGGATGTCGACTGGGACCAAACGCGAACTGTCGCGCGCCAGGCCTTCGCGCGCTGCTCCGCCTCCCTGACCCGGCTCACGAAACTGCTGGCGACTGCGTCTCTCGGCTGCGCGCCAGAAGTGGTCCTGGGCAAAAGCGACCTCTGGTGCGCGGCTTGTCGATCGCTGCATGCGATGCGACAGAAGCGGCCTTCGAGCTTGGGCTTTGCCCCCCACCCGCGTCCCCCGAAAGCCGCGCACCAAAGGTGACTCCACTGCACGGTCACTCGGCCTTCGGCCCGCGCCTCGAGCCTCTGCCGGCCATTCGGGACGATCGGGATACCGCTGGAACGCGCTCGGCAAAGCGCAGCTGCTGGAACGCATCCCGCGGCAAGAGAGCCTCTGAGAGCCAACGATCGTCCGAGCAACGCCCAGCGAACGTTGGGACCACAGCGGGTGCTCCATAGAGACGAGTCCTCCGTGCGCGCGTCCTGCTGGGTCGCCGGCTCCGTTGGGGGCGCGCGGGCGCTGGCGAGGTCAAAGTACTTCGGGCCACTGGGGCGCGATCGCGGGGGGCCGCCCGCCGTGTGCAGCGGCGCGCCTGCAGCGCCCCTGCACCTTTGCGGCGATGAGGAACGCCGCTTTCGTCACGGCAAGACCACCCTGGCCAGCGGCAACGCCCAAGCGACCAGCACTGCTGGGCGCCGGCGCGAGGCTCGCGTGCGCCCTGACGTCGGCGTGAAGAAAATCTCGCTCCAAGGCGAGACGAATCGGGTCATCGACCCCGTCCGCTCTGGCCTCATTTTGGCGGCCTCCAACGACGCGCGCACACCCGCATCCATCGAAACCAAGTGACCGACGCCACTGCTCCCCACCTCTCCCCAGGTGCCCTCGGACTAGAACCTCGAGGCGAATCCAGCGGTGGCGACGAGGGCCGCCCAGTAGGCCCACACAGAGGAACAACGAGGAAAGGGTAGGGGTATGGGGCACCCTTCACAAGCATGTTATAGGGCCTCGAGGGATGGGGGACCTGGAAGGTACTCAGGCGCTTGGTGGCCCTCTTGAGGATCTCGGCGTTGTAGCTCTTTTGCCGACTTTCTGCAGGCGGAGCTGCTTGTCCTGCTCGAAGGCCACCTCCTCCTCCTCCTCGGAGCATCGAACGGCTGCGACGCCCCCGGGACGCCAGCTCGGCTCGAGGGCCGCGGCGCCGCCCCGCCCGCCGGGGTGCAGAGGGCGCCGTCGGCGGCGGTGCAGCCCGCGCGGGCTGCACGCCCTGGGGCTTATAGTGTCCATATTGTGCGTGGCTTAATGGGGGGATCATAAATTCGGCGGTGGACAAACCTCCCGTGAGTAGACCTCCTTTTAGTGAAAACAGCCTGGGACCGAAACCGACGGACTTGGACCCGCAAAAATCACAGCCGCGACGCCCTCTCGCGAACCGGAAACGGCCAATTCCTGAATCGACGTGTCAGGTCAGGAGATCTGTCCCCCCTCGATAAATGGGGGGGTCAAAAACGGTCCCCTTTCGTGCTCCTTTCGGCCCTTCCGGAGCCCCAGGGGGCTCGTCCAGATGCCGTTTTGATACCTTTTCGGACCACCCTCGCCACCGCCCCATTCATGACCCCCCCCGATCACGCAACGCCCACCCATATCCGTGCCCTCGCGGTCGGGACAAATGGATCGAGCACTTACGGCTTCTTCTGAGCCCAACGTGGCCCGAATTGCAGCGTGTTTCCTGTTTCGCTGAAGCGGCGCACCCCTCGGGAGGATTAGGACGAGGATGAGGAGGAGGAGGACAAGTGCAAACCCAAGACTTATCAGCGATATGTCAACAAACTCTCCCTGCAAGTTCCCTCACCATGGGCCCCATACACGGACTCATCTTCAGTGAGGGAAATGCCCCGTTGGAAGACGACAACCGTTCCAACATTCTGAAGAAGAGCATGCCTCGGGACGAGGATGACGATGATGCTGATGATGTTGATGATGATGATCATGGTGATGATGATGATGCTGCTGCTGATGATGATGATGATGATGATGATGATGATGGTGATGGTGATGGTGATGGTGAGGAGGAGGAAGAGGAGGAGAAGGAGGAGGAGAAGGAGGAGGAGGAGGAGAAGATGGACCGCATTTGACCAATGGATGGAGGTGGAGGAGGAGGAGGAGGAGGAGGAGGAGGAGGAGGAGGAGGAGGAGATGGAGCGCACTTGACCTATGGGTGGAGGAAGAGGAGGAGAAGGAGGAGGGAGACGTGGAGGAGTCTGCGCTGCTCCGGCCTGGTGGCGCCCAGCGAGGCCGGTGCAGTGCTGGCGCGGGGGTGCACCTCGCAGGGACGGCGCACATCGCGACAGGATCAGAGGGATGCGGGGCAAGGCCGCAGCGACCCTGGAGGCCCAAGCTGAGGCCTTCTGCACGAAAGTGGCCAGTGGTGATGGCCCACGGCGGGCCGCAGATGCCAGGGTGCAGCAATGCCATTTGAAAGCAACCCGTCCTGGCGATCCTGTTTGACTGTGGGTGAAAGGGGGGGATAGCTAAGGGGGGGTTTGAGAATCAGCTCACGTAGCTGATTTTCCCGGCGCCTCCCGGCGCCGGGAGGCGCCCATGTATCGAGGAATGGGCCCGGCGGCGAGGCCGAAACCAGCTGCGTGCAGCAGATTTCGTAACCCCCCCTTTCCCTATCCCCCCCTTTCGTTCGGCCCGATATTCCTCCCTCAACTTTGGGCCATCACTAGGGTCTCTGGCGGCCGTTCGGGACGATCCAGGCATCACGGGAAACCTCGCAGCGAGTCGCTGCTGCTGAAGGACATCACGAGGCTGGAAAGCCGTCAGGAACCGACGAACATCCACGAAAAACGCCACCGAGGACCTCCTCTAACCCCTGGCAAGCTGCTCATCCTCGTGATGGGCTGGTCGTTACAGTCAAAACTGATAGTCGAGATGCGCGATGAGGATGTAAGCGCCTTGGACGCCCACGTCGAAGTTTTGCAAGCGGGGCTGGCCATCCAGAGTGGTCAGGAGTGGACCGACGAGCAGGGAGGCAAGGGTGCCCGTGGGATGATTACCCATCCTTATCACGACTGTACTGCGCGGCGCCCACGGGCCTCCAGCGTGCCGCACTCGGGCGGCGGCTCATCCTCACCCTCAGCCAGCGGCGGAGGCGGCCCGGGAAGCTCCGGGGGCGCCAACTGGCAGTCCTCTAACGGTTGGCTCAAAGTACGACCCCTTCTGCGATCCACTCCGGTCCAACCCTCGACTTGCACATTCGGAACCTTCCACGCGGAAAGTGCCGCTGCGATGCGGTCGCGGCGGCCGCCGCTGCGGCCTCGACGGTGTCCGCCGCTGCGGCCGCAGCGGCGGCCGCGGCAGCGCGGCACCTACCGCGCGGAAGGTGCGGACTGTGCAGGTCGAGGGAAATTAAACGGGACGGTGCCTGAAACCAGCGGCTTGAAATGACCATCCCTTGCGCGAGTCAAGACACCCTGCCAGATCAAGCAAACGAACCACTCGACCAAAGCGTGCTAAACAACGGCCCCCCAGAAAGAGGCGAGCCAGTCGTGCCCCTTTTTTCCCCAGCGCATCTTCTGGGGAAGGGGAAAGGGAATGTGAGGATGACGCGGCCGACTCATTGTGTCGCATGCCTCCTCTCGGTTCGACGCCGCAAGTCGTGACTGCCGAAGCGCATCCCGCCGAAAAAGCGAAGTTGGAACCAATCGCGCCACGAGTGCCCGACGTCGCAGCGCGGCAGAGGCAGTCCGCACGCGCGCTCGGAACAAGCCGAGCGACGGCATTGCGAATTGACTGGGTGCGAGAGGGGAAGACGGGAAGAGAGAAGCGGCCGCGGGAGGAGGGGAAGGACCTAATGCGCTCACACAGCGGGGACAGCAGCGGGGCGCCCAGGGCGGCCAAGCTCGTGCTGCACCCCTGGCAGCGGGCACGGGGCGGCGTCGCGACCACACCCGCCAGGGCAGCGGCTGCAGCGCAAAGTGCCCGAGCACATGCACCAGACCCGAGCGGGCGGCGCCGCGAGGGCTGTCCCCGTGAGTGCCTCGCTGGGGTCCTCTGTCCGGATGAAGGCTCCTGCCACCGGGCTTCCCCTGCGTTCGGGGGGAGGAGCCGGGGGAGGAGCGGGGGGAGGAGGAGGAGGAGGAGGAGGAGGAGGAGGAGGAGGAGGAGGAGGAGGAGGAGGAGGAGGAGGAGGAGGAGGAGGAGGAGGAGGAGGAGGAGGAGGAGGAGGAGCGAGGAGGAGCGAGGAGGAGGAGGAGGAGGAGGAGGAGGAGGAGGAAGAGGAAAAGGAGGAGAAGGAGGAGGAAGAGGAGGAGCGAGGAGCGAGGAGGAGCGAGGAGGAGCGGCGTGAAGGAAGAGGAGGATGAGGAGGAACGACAGCACAGACGCTGCAATATCTACGCACTTAGGTCCGCTCAACTCAAAAAACACAACAAGAAAAACGAGGAGAATGAGGGCGAGGAGGAGTAGGAGGAGTAGGAGGAGGAGGAGGAGGAATAGCGAGGCGGAGAAGAAAGGTCAAACATAACCGAGGAATAGCGAGCAGGTGGACGAATGAGGAGCCAGAAGAGGCATGAGACATCAGAGAGGAGAGAGAGAGAGAGAGAGAGAGAGGAAGGATGAAGAGTGGGGCATGGGGATGGCGACGGGTGGGCGGGGAGGAGGTGGGAGGAGGAGGGGGCAGGATGCAGAGGAGGGAGACGGGAGAGAGGGGGGAGAAGGTATGAAGACTCGGGGTGGGGGGGGAGGGACACGAGGAGGAGGAGGAGATGAGTAATGATGGTGGCGATGATGGTGGTGATTGTGATGAGGGAGAAAGGAGAGAAGAGGAGGAGAGGAGGAGAGGAGGGATGAGGGTGGAAGAAAGAATTGAGCTGAGCGGGTAAATGGAAGGCCGTCTGGCGGAAGCTGGGGAGAGCAAACAAATGCGCCTCCAACGCAGCCCATCCATCGGCCGCAGAGCCCCGTCGTGCACGGGGGGCGCGCCCCCCCGGGCCGAAGCTGCGCGGCGCACTGAGTGGAGGTGGTTGCGGGATCGATCGCGGGAAATTCCGCCGGCAAATCGCGCACGCACGTGGACCGCACTATTGGGACCAGACGCGGGTTGGACGAGGAAAGCCGTAAGCGCATAAAAGGACAAAAAGGGGTGATGGAGAGCAGGAACGCGGCATCGCACAACCGCCCGTCGGAGCGAGCAGGAGGCGGCACGCGCGGCTCCCGAGGGCCGCGGCATGACATTGGAAGGCGGTGTCCAGGACGGGGACGCCAACGACGACAAAGATGAAACCGAGGACGAGCGGCGGCGCGCACAAGGGGGGGAGGGGGGGAAGGCCTCTAAGAAAGCGGCTGCTTCTTAGAAAACACCAGCCCCACGTCTACAGACAAGGCCCGCGCCCGCGAAGGCGCAGCAGCCTCCGGAGAAGCCTTCCCCGCCCCCCCCCTCCCCCTGCAGGCGGCCCTGGGCCAGAAACAAAAACGCATCCCTCGAGGACGCGAGACCCTCCGCTGGCCAAGGTGCACAGAACACACGAGGGCACCCTCCCCGAGGATGCGCAGGAGCATCTGGCAAGCACGGGGAGTACGAGGGTGCCCTCCCCGATCCGACCTGGATCTTGCACCTCGGTCCGACTGCACTCCCCTCTGCGTGGTGGCCAGAGGCGCACGCGCTGCGGCACCGATCCGGCAAGTCCGCTGGACAGCACCTATCCAGCCAAATTCCAAGAGGTACGGCGAGGGCATCGAATCAGAACCGTTGGATCAGTGAGAGGGCAACCACAGGGGGTCTCCGTCGGAAGGATTAGGGAGGATGGAGCCCCAATGGAGGATTAGGAAGGGTTGCGCGGGATGAAGCCCGATTAAGCGGGACTGAGCGGGATTAACCGGGATTAGGCCGAAATTCGAACCAGGGCAGAATCAGAATCCCACCAGCCTCCTTGGCCGAGTGGTGGAACGAGTTGTTCTCAGCTCCCTGCCACAACCCCTCCTTCCTTGGCTCAGGGAAGGGTGGCGTGCACCGCGAGGCGGGCGCCGCCGCGCACGGACCATGCGCAGGCGTGCTCCCCACCAGCGGGTCCTGACTCATGGGGCAGCTGCCAGACGGGGCGACCGTGCGCACTTCTCTGTCCGAAGCCGGCGTGGCAGAGGGTGCACAGGCTGCTGCGTGGCCGCGCGCCTAGGCCGAATGACACAGCGACAGGCGTAAACGCAGTCCTACGGCCGAGGGACAGACGTGTCAACATGCCTGGAGCTACAGGCTCCGTGCATGGTGCGTCCGAGCGGCAGGGCGCGCAGCATGCACAAGAACATGAGGGAATAGGCCATGTGGCCAAGCGGGAGGTGCAGCTATGCCGCGATTGCCTGTCATTCGCACTCAGCATTGCTACCTCGTTGCCTGTGTGAGTGGGCTGCGTGCCTGTGGTGGCGCTGGCAAATGGTCGTGGCAAGAGCCGCCCGTCGCGCAGCACGCAGGCGGGGGCCACTCCCCTGCTGCACGGGGAAGAACCTTTGACAGGGCGTCTGGGCAATGTGCGGCACGACAGCAGCAGGTGCCAGCGACATGCCTGAGGGCCTCATCTTGGAAGAGTGGCGGTGTGGACGATGGTGAAGTCACCGTCGGAGCCCGCCTCGAGGGAAAGCCAGAAGAATAAGTACGGCAGCTCGCACTAGCCGAACTGGTAAACAGCGAATATAACACGGAACAAAAACACAGACAGGGAAGAGTGTCAGGGAAGTGCGAACATGCGTCCAGATCGCCCTCTGCAGAGTTCTGTGGATCTATACTGGAGCTGGCTTGCACCAGCTCCGCTGCCAACTGGGATTACGCGATTAGCAGTGGTGATTGGCATGGCAACAATGGAAATACGAATGGCTCTTATCGGTAACCTCATATACTAACCTACTAGCAAATGACGCGTGCACGCTTGAGCCGCGATGGTGGCGGCGGGCGAGCGTGAGTCCTATTTGAGTAAGGAGGAGGAGGAGGAGGAGGAGGAGGAGGAGGAGGAGGAGAAGAAGGAGGAGGAGGAGGAGAAGAAGGAGAAGGAGGAGGAGGAAGAGTAGGCGGAAGAGGAGGTGGAGGAGGACGAAGGGGAGGAGGAGGAGGAAGAAGCGGAGGAGGACAATGAGGAAGACGACTCGAAACCTTCGTCCGCATCCGAATTTACCTCCTCGGCCGAGCGAGCCGTTGCCAGGCGTCTGGGCTTGACTAACTCTGGGCAGGTCTGTCTCCCAGATCAGAAAAAAAGAGCCCGACACACCACCGCGGAGTCAGAGGAGGGAAGAGGGACGGAGGGAACGGAGGGAGGCTGGAGTTGGAGCTGGAGTCCCAGGACGAAGTCCCAGAGGGAACGGAGGGCAAGAGGCAGGAGGGATGAGGGAAGGACGGAGGAGGAGGAGGGAAGGAACGAGGAGGCGGATGAGGAGGGAGTCCTCCAGCCTCAGCCAGCGGACGTCGGCAAGGTCGTTCGCGTCCGCCACCGCCGACGCCCGCGACCGCTCGGCCGACCTCTCCCCAAGGCCGCGCAGCAGGTGTGGCCAGTCAACGGTTCAACCGCCTCCTGCCCATTCCTATCCCTAAGACTGCCGAGCCCGGAGGCGTTGACAGCGTGAGGGATGCGCCCCCAGAACAAGAGCGAACCTTTGAGATCGGCGCTGACATGGGGCGTTGCCAATCGCACATGGGGCAAGGAGGTGCTTCTGGCTGGTACTGTGACGTCCGCGTTCACGGGCTTGTTGCGGTTAGGAGGGCCAGCCAGGGCCCTGAGTGATTCTGGAAGGGGCCGCTTGTTTCTTGAGTGATTCTGGCTTTCCCCCAGTTATTCTGGAGTGGTGTTCTTTATTGTCGTTGCGCAACTCACTGCAATCGCAGCAAACGGTGCAAGCGCCTGCCCTTGGGGGGGGGGGAAATGCCCGAAGCGGCGTGCGTCAATCCATTTTAACATGAAACAGACGGGTCCTGAGGGAGACGGGTCCTGGATCCCGGGGCCTTCCCCCAGGGCGAGCTTACCATCTCAAGCGATTGTTTGACAACCCTGGGGCCCGTAGAAAGCCCCAAGATGTCGCAAACGGAGAAAAAACTCAGGACCCGCTTCCCTCAGGGCCACACCTGTTCATGGCGACACATTCCGATGCAGGCACCGACTGAACAAAGAGGTTTTCTCTGAAAGCGCGCACTCAGATTCACAGACCGACCTCGCCTACAAGGTCGCATCGCACCACACCGCTACAGGTTGTACCGTTTGACCGCCTGTGGCTCCTGGTCCCGACGGAAGAGCCGATGAGATCTGCTCCCTCAGACCCTTGCAGGGATCTATTCCCAGCGACCCTCTGACGGAGCTCCACTGACGGGTACTTTGGCCAGTGACCCGGCGAACCCAACCCTCTCAGATGTGGGCAACGCTGCAATGCCAGAGAGAAAGGCCCTAAAATGGCAGCTTTCCGTAACTTTCGAAACTGCCCGTTGGTGAGCGATTACCCGTTAGGGTGCCGCTGACATCTGGGGCAGCCTCTCACCCCGGATCGGTTCTGGACTCTGGGGAAGCCGGTCGTGACCACGGCGGCCTCCCCGGCGTGCTTCGTCCTTTCTGGGCCTCTCCCGGGGTGTTTCGTCGTTTCCGGGCCTCTCCCGGGGGGAGTCTCGCCGCCACGGGCGGAACACCGCTGCGCAGAACGGGGTGAGGAGGAGGAGGAGGAGGAGGAGGAGGAGGAGGAGGGGATGCGAAGCTGATTCCGAACGAGTCCTGGGCCAGGCGGGAGAGACGCCGTGGTCTCCCCCGGCCCTCCTCCGAGCCTCTCGCCCCACGTCGATGTCTCGACAAGCGCGCTCCACTGCTCGCGGAGTAACTGCTCGCAAGTGGCCTGGATCCGCCGTGGTGGATTTACGATGCACTATACATCGAGGCAGACATGTACGGCAGGTTCGCGTCGTGTCCACCCCGGCGTTGGTTTCTGACACCGCGGGGATCGTTCAACCTTGAACGATCGGCCGTTTCCGAAACGTCCGATCGTTCAACATCGATCGATTCTGGGTCGCCAGCGGCGTTCAACCTTGAACGCCCGCGCTGGGGTCGCCGCTGGTCGACACGACGCAAACCTACCGTATGCTTTGGACGCTTACGAGTCGGCACTCTGCGGGTAGTGGAGCGCGCTCGGTCAAATGTATGACGACTGCAGGGCTCGCGGCGCGTCGCTTCGAGCCTCCCCCCCTCGCCCCCCTCGCTCCCTCGACGTCTCGGTCGACATCTTGGTCGACCTCTCGGTCCTTGACTTGAGGGGGCCTGGCTTAGCACCAGTCTCTGGCAGCCGCCCGGGAACAGGGTGCCCCCAGACCGCCCTCGACGACGCGCAACTGCTGAGAAGCATCCCGAGGCGAGAGAACCTCGAACCTCGAACACCTCGAGCTACGAACGCCTGGAACTTCGAACACCTCGAACACCTGGAACTTCGCACCTCGACGCGAGGAAGTCGGGCTCCCTCCCCCCCTTCTCGTTCGACCTGTCGGTCGCCCTCTCTGCCTCCGCCACGGGGGCGGACGAGACGGCCGCCCAAAGGCCGGCGAGGTGGTCGCGGTCCTCGGCGTCATCGTCGCCGCCACCGCCGTTTAGGCCACCTCCGCCGCCGCCGTCGAGGCCGTCGCCTTCGCATCTGGAGCCGTCGCCGCCGCCGCCGTCGCCGCCGTCGTCGTCGCCGCCGCAGCCGCCCTCGCAGTCGCCGTCGCCGCCGCCGCCGACGCCGGTGGATCGGGCCCCAGGGCGGGACGCCCTCGTGGTGCCCCGGAATCCTGGTAGGGCGCACCGCGGAAGGGGTGATGGGGGCCACGACGAGGGGGGGGGGAGGAGGAGGAGGAGGAGGAAGATGAGGAGGAGGACGAGGAGGAGGAGTTGGAGGAGGAGGAGGAGGGCGCGGCCGATGGGGGTGCCAGCAAGGGCAATCTGGGAGCCATCCTGGCCCCGGCCATGATTCCTCCACACGAGCACGCACGCACGCACACACGCACACAAAAACACACACAGACACACACACAGACACACACAGACACACACAGACACACACAGACACACATATTCACAAACACACGCACACACAATCACACAGAAACACAGGCACACAGGCACACAAACACACAGACACACACACAGACACACAGACACACACAGACACACACAGACACACACAGACACACACACAGACACACAGACACACAGACACACACAGACACACATACACACAGACACACAGACACACAGACACACAAACACACACACACACACGCGCGCGTACGTTCGCACGCAAACACGCACGCATACACACATTCACGTACACACACACACACAACACACAAACACTTCTAGTCCTCACCTGCCTCTCGGGCGCCCCCGAGGAAGGGATCAGAGGGTCGTCGCCGCCGCTACCGCCGCCGCCGTCGTCGCCACCGTCCTCCTGCGCGACGTGAGAGGCGAAGATGCCCGCAGCGCCGAACATTTCGTCCGACATCTGCTCCACGGCCAGCTCGGCCAGCGACGCCTTCACGAACTCGACGAAGCCCCGGGGCAGGCCTCTGTTTGTTCTCCTTCCTCGACCCTGGGAGCCCTTCCTCTTGCTCCATTCTCCTCCTCCTCCTCCTTTCCCCTCAACGTCCCCTCCGTTCCTCCCTCCTGGAAGGAGAAAGTCCACCTTACACAAACTGCCAGAGATCCTCGCGGATCTTCTGGATCGGCGCTGGACTCCGCTACCTGGCACGCGGAGCGCACCAAGGGAGGGTCCAGCGCTGACCCAAGAAATCCGCGCGGACCGAAGAATCGTTGCTTCTGCATTTCTGCTTGTCTTCGTGCCCTACTCTTTCTCTCCTCGTCCTCCTTTTCCTCCTCCTCCTCCTCCTCCTCCTTTCCACCCAGGGCAGCGGCGGCCAGGAAAGAACGAATGCTCTAAATTACTCCTCCGCTTCAGTACCTCTCCTGGGAGGCCAGCAGTGCTGCAAAGTGCCCTGGGCACGGCCCCCCGGAGGCTCCTCCTTCTCATGCTCCTTCCCCCCCTGCGTGGGCAGCGGGTCCCCGCCACGCCTCGAGGATCACCGCGGTGACCCCCCCGCTTGGCTGCGCAGACGGGGCTGCTCGGCGCCGCCCCCCGCCACCGGGCGGGCGCAGACAGGAGCAGGTGATCCGCCGACGCGGGCGTTGAGCAGCGAGCTATCCGACATTGCCGTTGAAGGGGGGACTGCATACCGTGGTGACGCTTCTCAGCCTGACTGAGCCGCTTCGGCCACAGGCCCACCGCCACCCGAGTAAGATATACACACGACGGTGGGGCTCCACATACCGATCCCCAAAGACACGCAACTGCTGATCCAAGACCACGCCACTGCTGATCTCCAAAGCACCCGCACGATATACAGATCCATGCACCGGGAGAACGCTCCAGCGAGGCCCCTGCGCTTGCCGCCGCCGTCGCCGCCGCCGTCACCGCCGCCGCCGCCGTCGCCGCCGCCACCGTCGTCGTCGCCGTCGTCGTCTCCGTTGAACTGAAGTTCACCAGGTCACCTGGCATCGCGCATGCCCGCTCCGCGGGTGCTCCTCGCGCGCCCTCGCGCCGCCCTTCGCACTGTGTTCGGTGGTTGGCGCCAGCTCTCTCTCGAGGCCACGCCTGACCTCCCTGAACGATGTGTCCAGTGCTGTCCCCCTTTCCTCCTCCACATTCTCCTCCTCGAAGGTACGCCTGGACGGTGGATCAGATCAACAGCGTAGTGTCGATAGCGTAGTGTCAACAGCGTATTGTCAACAGCGTAGTGTCAACAACGTAGCGTCAACAGCGTAGTGTCAACAGCGTAAAATCAACAGCGCAATGTCAGCAACGTCGTGTCAACAGCATACCTTGATGGGCGCGGACGCCTTGCAACCTTTAAAGGGCGCCGAGATCAGCATTCAGCAAATCAGCAATACAGCGGTCACTAGATCAGGACATCGGAAATACACAATTCAGCAACTCAGATATTCAACAAAGGAAAAGGCCCACTACTTCAGAAATTCGGATATCGGCAGCTCTGTGACTCAGATATTCAACAAAACGAGGGTCCACTACCTCAGAAATTCGGATCGCGGCAGCTTTGCCACTCAGATATTCAGTAAAACACGGATGACAGTTTCAGCAGCAATTCGGAATTCGGCGAATCAGCAACTCAAATGCTTTAACAGCTCAGTGTTTCAATATACTGGAGAGGGGAGGGTGAAGAGGGGAGAGGAGGAGGGCCCCTCGTCCTCTTCCCGCCGCCCTTCCCTCCCCCCGCCCTCCCTCGACCCCTCTCGCCCCTCTCCCCCCCGTCGGCCCTCGCCCCCCGTCGCTGTCGCCCTGGGCTGGCGGGTGGCGGGTGTCGCCCTGCATATCGCTCGCAATCGGCAAACACCACTCACTCCGCCTCGGGCTTCCGTGCCCCGAGGGCACCCGACCAGCATTTTCGAACCAACGCCCGGCAGCGCCGCGAGGGCCGCCCCATGAGACCACCCAACATGAACGCAGGCACGACTCACAAGATAGGTCGGGATGGGAACGGGCAGAGCGCGGATCGGATGGGATCGACAAGAATTGCAACTTGCGATGTGCTTCTCTCTCTCCCTCTCTCTCTCTCTCTTTCTCTCTCCCTCTCCCTCTCTCTCCCTCTCTCTCTATGTCTTTATGTTGTTTTCTCTCTCTCTCTCTCTCTCTTTCTCTTTCTCTCTCCTTCTCCCTCTCTCTCTCTCTGTCTTTTTGTTTTTTCTCTCTCTCTCTCTCTCTCTTTCTCTCTCTTTCTCTCTCTTTCTCTCTCTCTCTCTCTCTCTCTCTCTCTCTCTCTCTCTCTCTCTCTCTCTCTCTCTCTCTCTCTCTCTCTCTCTGTCTGCTGGCCATCGCACGCGCAACCCCGCGCTGCGTCTCTGTCAAGTCTCGCCTCGAGCGGGCGACCCCTGCCGCGTCTGTGAGACGCGACTCGCCCGCGCCGAGATCCCTGCTCAGAGGAGCCCGAGATCCCGCCGCCCCTCGAGGGAGCCCCCAGCGACGCCTACGCCGCCGAGGTCTCGAGCCGGGCGCACTCCTCGAGGATGGACTCGCTCATCTTGACGCCCTTGGCCAAGATGTCCGCCTTCAGGGCATCCACCGCGTCCTTGCGCTTCTTCTGGCCCTTGATCTTCGGGATCACCGCAGTGACTTGGAAGACGGCGTAGGTGAGGGACACGACCTCGATCCCATTGTCGAACACCTGCTTGGACTTGCTGACGACATCTGCCGCTAAGAAGGGGCCGAACGCGTCCTTGGCCACGGAGCGCGCGACGCGGCGAGCCTCCTTCAGGGCGTTCACGCTCTCGGAGAGGACCTTGTAGTTCTTGTTGCCGACCAGCGCAGCATGCTTCTCCGAGTGCTCAGGCTTCAAGATGCTATCCTTGAGCGCCAGGATGCCCGGCGGCTCAATGGACGACTCGATGGAATTGCAGATTTGGTGCACGCATGCCGTCCACGCGTTCCGCCAGATGTCGAGCTCCCTCATGGCCGACCCGACCACGAACTCCTTGAACGACATGGGGTCGCCGAGGAACTGGTCGAACGCGTCGAGGTGATTGTCCTCGTCCTCCCTCTTCTCGAAGAGGTCGGGCTCGACGACGGTCGCCACCAACGTCTGCAGGCGCGCGCGCGCCGAGGTGATGAGCTTGGCGGTGTCGTCGCACACCGGGGCCGAGCCGCTGAGCTCGGCGATCTGCAAGCCTTCGCCGCGAGCCTGCGCCACGGCGTGCAATGCCATCCCAGTCGCATGCGCCGCCTTCATCAGGGACAGCTGCTTCACCAGACGGCGGTCGCCAACGCCCGCGGCGAGGCTGGTCAAGTCCCCCAGCTGCAGCTCCTTGAACTCCCTGGGAAACGCATTCGTCTTGTACTCCTCAGGCACTTGGTCGACGAAAGCCTTGACGGAGTCGGCGAGCTTCTTCTCGGCGACAACGGACATGAAGATGGATTTCCGAAGCCTCAGATCGAACAACCTGCCGAGGCGCAGGTGGGCGACCCCCCCCGGCCGAGCCCCGGCGAGCGCCGGCGCCCCGCGCCTCGGCCCCCGAGGGCCCGACGAAAGCCCCTTGGGCCCTCCCAGGACATTCAGGGGGGGCCCGAAAGTACCCCGATGGGCGCCTCAAGAAGGCCCCAGGACGGCTCCAGGAGGGCCCAAACAGCAGTCAAACATCGGTGACGCGAGCGCCCTCTCGCGAGACGTGACATGTGACATGTCACGTCACGCCTGACATGTCACATGTCACGTCAGACATGTCACATGTCACGTCAGCGGGCAGTCAGACATGTCACATGTCCCATGTCTGACTGCCCTCGAGGCCCTCTTGGACCCCCCCTGGGGCCCTCGATCGTGGTGGGGGGGGGGGCGCCCTAGCGCCTCTCCTTGACGGCAGTGCCGAAGGCCGCCGCAATCTCCTTGGCCGTGTTGGAGCTGGGCTCCGACTGCGAGCCATCGCTCTCCAGGGTCGCCGTGGCGATGGCAGCTTCGTCCGCCCAGGCCGCGTCCATCGAGAAGTCACAGAGAGCTGCTTGGAGCTTGATCGCCTCCCCAGTGTTCAGCGTCTCAGCCTGCTTGAGGGCCACCACCTTGGCTACGCATGGCAGGAGGGAGATGATCTGCTTGAGCGCCGGCTTGAGCGAGTCATGCTTGCTGTCGCACACAGCGCCACCGACATTGGTACAATGGGCCGCAATCGCAATGCCGACGATGCACTCCATCAGATCGCCGTCCATCTTGTCGTGATCGTCCGCGACCCTGAGGACGAAAGCGAAGGCCTGACCAAGGGCTACCCCGGACCAGTACCGCATGCTGCCCCAGAAAAATTGCTCCATGAAATCGCCCTTGATGTCCTTGTCGGCGCGGCCGTAGTCCACCGAGGTCAGCGCCTCGACCGCGCCGACGAGAGATTTCACCGCCGGCGCCACTCTCTCGAGATCCTCGGAGTGGGCCGTCCACCCCCGCTCACCCAGCTTGTCGAGCCCCCCCAGCTTGCCGCTCTCAACTTCGACGCGGGACAGCGCGAGGTCACTGGCCTTGGTGGCGTCCCTGGTCTTCAGCGCCTGCTGGTGGAGGAGCTTGCCAGGCGGGAAAAGCAACAAGCTGCTCGCGACCTCTGCGGACTTGTCGGCGACGAGCTCCACGGCCGCCCCGAGCTTGTCGAGCGGCGCGGCGCCGATCGAAGAAGTCGACGACGCTTTGATCACGTTGCTGATGGACTCGACCTCCACGAGCGTATCAGCCGACAACTCGGCATTGCAGAAATAAGCCTCCTGGAAAATGCTCAAGAGGGATGCGCGGCAAGTCGTCGCGTTCTCCTGGGCCGGCTCCACCTTGCTGCACAACAGCTCGCGCTGCAACTTGCGCGTCTCAGCGATGGTAACGGTGACTTCGGCCAAGTTGTCCACGGACAAGGACTGCCAGAAATCGGCGCCGGCGGCCCCCAGAACCGAGAAGCGCTTGGCCGCCAACTTGACGAAGCCCGGGAAAACACTCACCTCGATCTTCGGGTCCATGTCAACGAACGCCATCTGATTTTTTGCTTCAGCCAAGAACTCATCGGACTCCGCGCCGTGCTTCTTGGCGGTCTTGCACAGCGATGATATTACCTGCACGGTCTTCTTCATAATGACGATCTGGGCGCGAGTCTCGGCGTCCTGGGTCCCGCCCAAGCGCTCGTCGATGGCGACCTCGAGCCGAGAGATCCACTGCATCATGGTTTTGGACCCGTGCCGAAGAAGCTCGGGCTGCTCTCTGAGCAACTGGTCCAATCCAACCTGAGCTTGTCGGTGTCTGCGGCAATGTCGCGCTTGTCTCTGCCGGGGCCTCTCTTCTCTCTCGAGCCGCCGCTTGCCGCGGCGCCATCCGAGCCCGCCTGCTTGCCCCGCTTGGCCGCCGACCGCTTCGGGATAGGAACGGCGGGCGCCTCGCCCTCGTCCTCCACCTTCACGCGGGCCCTCCCCTGCCCGCGCTCCACCTTCACGCAGACCGCCCCTGGGGAAGGCGACGGCGTCGATGCCTGTCCTGGCTGCGCCTGGTTCTTAGGAGGCGTCGCCATCTGCACGTTGAAGAAACCCTGAGGGGGCTTGGCGGGCGTGGATGCCCCCACGTCGACGCTCGCCGGCGACTGGATGACCGGCGCGCGCAGCAGGCCCAGGTGGGCGCCGACCGCGTTCTCGACCCTCGGGGGAGGAGCCCGCGGGGAAGGCTGGAGGAGGAGGAGGAGGAAGATGGAGGGGAATGAGAGGGAAGGCGCAGGAGCGAAAGGGCTGGCAAGAGCGGGGCGCGGAAGAGGTCGAGAGGAAAGAGATAGCGAAGAGGAGACGGAGGGGGAGCGGAGGAGGAGAGAGGGCGCGGAGAAAGAGGGAGGAGGTAAAGAGAGAAAAAGGGAATCGGAAGAGAGAGGAGGAACGGAGTTAAGCAGCGGGCGGAGGGAGGGACGAGGGAGATAAAAGGGGGGGCAAGAGGAGCGAGCAAGTCCTGAAACCAGCGAGCACCGTCTGCATGGTGTCGGTCAGCTGCGACTCGCTGAGGACCATGTTGCCGTCGTCGTGCACCCGCTCGCGCTCCGCGAAGCCGGCCTTCATCCTGCGGATCTTCTTGACCGGCGGTGGCGGCACGAAGACGCCGTAAACGCCTTCGAACCAGCCGACTCGATGCCCTTTTCCATTGCTGGCTGGGTCGCCCTGTCCGCCGCGGTACCCGGTCTTGTAGTACTCCAGCTCGACGTGCTCCTGAGGGGGCGGGCGGGGCAAACGCAACGGGACATGCGCGGGGAAGTGGTGGGGGGCGGGCAGGGGGGGCTGAGGGTTGAGAATCCAGGGCCGACTACAGAGGATCGGGGATCAACGATCGATCGGCGTCGTCGTCGTCGTCGTCGCCGTCATCGTCGCCGACGTCGTCAAGGACTCCAAGGGTGCCCTTGGAGAGCTACTCATCCTCCTCAGCCTGACAGCATCATGAGGAAGATGAGTAGCTCTCCAAGGGCGCCCATGGCATCCTCGGCGACGACGACGAGAACGAGGACGACGACGGCGGCAACGACGACGACGACGGCGGCGAAGACGGCGACGACGACGACGACGACGACGACGCCGATCGATCGTTGATCCTCGATCCTCTGTAGTCGGCCCTGCACTCTCAACCCTCCGCCCCCCCTGCCCGCCCTCCAGCTCTCCCCCGCGCATCCTATGTAGTCGTCGTCGTCGTCGCCGCCGCCGTCGTCGTCGTCGTCGTCGCCGCCGCGACGACGAATCTCCTCGTCGTCGAAGACCTGGATGCCCTCCTGCTCCCTGGACAGCACGCGGTCGGAAACGGCCGCACCCTCCCACTTGATCTTGATGTCGCGGGAGTTGGCGTCGACGCACTTCTGCACCAGGAACTTCGCAAGGTCCTTGAAAGACTCCCAGAAGTCGATGTCCTCACCGCACTTATTGATGAGCAGCTTCATTGTGGGGAACTCTATTTTTTTGGTCGTCTGCCAGGTCCTGCCGCAGTACCGGCAGATGCATCCCTGACGAGATGCCGCCGCGCGCACCACGCCGCCCTCCCACTCCACGCCCCCCCACTCCGCCATGGAATGGGGCAGCGAGGAGAGGGGGGCAGGAGGGGTGCGTGGGCGCTGCACCCCCACCTGAGTTTTGCCGTTCGCGTACGGCGGGTAGAACCATGCGAGATAGCCGCCGTCGACAGGGTCAACGCTGTTGGCCTTCAACAAGCACAGCTCGCACGCCCGGGCGTCGGGCGCATACTTGCTGGTGACTTCCACCCCCTTGCGCTTGGCGCCGCGCCTGGTGACCTGGACCTGCGCCCCAGCTTCATCTGAGCACCCAAACAAGCCCAGGCTCGGATGCTCTGATATGTCCACCGTCTCCGCAATGCTCATGGCCGGGGCTCAAACTGCGGCCCGAAATGCGACAAAAAGCTCGGCGGCGTCTCGAGTCAGAACGCCTTGGGATTCGCGGCGTCGCCCAGATCCGCCCTCGGCCCCCTCCAAGAGGGCCCCGAGGCGGCTCCAGGGGGGCCCCAATACCATATGGAAAAGTTCGTTTTGAAAGCCTTTCAACACGAGCCCTGGCGGGGCCCTCCCGGAGCCCCGTCGCGGCCGCTCGGGCCCGCCAGGGCCCTCTCGTGGCCCAAAGACGGCTCCGAGAGGACGCCCAGGGAGCCCGAATATGGCCCTCAGACTATATTTAGGTGTTCCATTTTTGGGCTAAGGTGGTCCGAGCGCCAGACTGCAAACGTAAATTCAAACTACACAAACAATTCAAACTGATTTCCGCCGTGAAATTCGAACTACACAAAAAATCAAACAGATATTCAAAATAAAAAAAATCAAAATGAAATTCCAAACAAAACTTGAATTCCATGAAGAATTCCAATTGAAATTACAATAAATGTTACATGAAAAATATCACGAAATTCAAATCCTAACTGAGACCACGCGCGAAACCGCATGTCAACGTTAACGCCTGGGAAGAGAAGAGTGCGAACCACAAAGAATTAAAGCCAGCGGCGCAACGCCCCCACATTCTTTGACACGTATGAGATCGGCCGCGGCACATCCTGGAGAATACCGCTTCGAAGAACGGCCCCCTCATTGAACCCGTTTCCTATTACACGACATCTCCGGGGGGAAGCGAAATATCACGATATCACGATATCACGATATCCGAAACAGGGGCGGGGCGTGGGGCGGAGGGCTGCGATATTTCTGCGTGCGCTGCTGATGTTGGGAGGGCCATGTCCGCCGGCCACCCGGAACATTCCCAACCAGGTATTCCAGGACGGCGCAAGATGGCCTCCAAGATGGCCACGTTGGCCCTATATGGCCTCCCAGAGGCCTCTTAGGCGGCCAAGGTTGCCTCCAAGACTGCTAAGATGGTTCCCAGATGCCTCCAACACGTCCCCAGAGGCCTCCAAGACGTTCTCCAGGAGAGCCCGGAGAGGGCGAAACCATTAGTTTTCCTTAGGTGTTGGAAGGTTGCTTTCGTGTTTTCTTCTTCTCTGCCTTCCGACGGCTCAGGAGGCCCCCAAGATCGCCCAAGAGGCCTGCGAAATGGAAATGGCCTTTTGACGGCTCGATTGCCCCCCTAGACTCTAGACGGCCCCCAGAGCGCCCCAAGACGGCCCAAGAGGCCTCCAAGGCGCCCACATGGCCCCAAGATGCCTGCAAGATGGCCCAAGAGGCCTCCAGGACGCAGACGCCCAAGATGGCCTCCAAGACGGCCCTGAGGCCTCGCCGACGCTGACATTGTCCGCCGTCCTCGCGGGCGCTGATCCCAGCGCTGTAGCTGATGACGTCGGGCTCCAGCTTCGCGTCCCACATTTCGCTGAGCAACGCCAGAGCACGCTGCCACCGCCCGCCCGTCTCGCAGGCGCTGATCCCAGCGCTGTAGCTGATGGCGTTCGGCTCCAGCTTCGCGTATCACATCTCGCTGAGCAGCGCCAGAGCACGCTGCCACCGCCCGCCCTTCTCGCAGGCGCTGGTCCCAGCGCTGTAGCTGATGACGTTGGGTTTCAGCGTCGCATCCCACATCTCGCTCAGCAGCGCCAGAGCACGCTGCCACTGCCCGCCCATCTCGCAGGCGCCCGTCCCAGCGCTGTAGCTGATGACGTCGGGCTCAAGCCTCGCGTCCCACATCTCGCTGGGCAGCGCCAGAGCACGCTGACATTGTCTGCCCTTCTCGCGCGCGCGCCCAGCGTTGTAGCTGATGACGTTGGGCTTCAGCGTCGCATCCCACATCTCGCTGAGCAGCGCCAGAGCACGCAGACATTGTCCGCCGTCCTCGCGGGCGCTGATCCCAGCGCTGTAGCTGATGACGTCGGGCTCAAGCTTCGCGTCCCACATCCCGCGCAGCAGCGCCAGAGCACGCTGCCACTGCCCGCCCATCTCGCAGGCGCCCGTCCCAGCGCTGTAGCTGATGACGTTCGGCTCCAGCTTCGCGTCCCACATCTCGCTGAGCAGCGCCAGAGCACGCTGCCACCGCCCGCCCTTCTCGCAGGCGCTGGTCCCAGCGCTGTAGCTGATGACGTCGGGCTCAAGCCTCGCGCCCCACATCCCTCTGAGCAGCAAGAGTGCTCGATGCCATTGGCCGCCTGCTCGACGCGCGCACGCAGTCGAGCAGGCGGCCAATGGCACCTTGAGCCTAGGTGGTGAGAGGATTCAGAGAGGCCCCCAAGACGGCTCCCGACGGCGTCGGACGGGCCAGGAGCGCCCGATGACGGCCAAAGATGCCCCCAAGAAGCTCCCCAAAGCCCCCAGCAGGCCCAAGGAGGCCCCCATGAGACCCCCAAAAAGCCTCCAGGACACTCCGAGCAACCCCCAAGAGTGCTCCAAGAGGCTCCCACGAAGCTTCCTCCTTCTCCTACTACCATTCCTCGTCCTCTTCCTCTTCTGCACGTTGGGGCCCTTTGGGGGCCCTCTTGGGGCCCTCTTGGGCTCCCTTGCGGCTCTCTTGGGAGCCCTGGAGCGCCTCTTGGGGCCATCTTCGAGGCTATCGATCAAGGGAGGGAGGGTCCCGATCAGCGCCCCCCCCCTCGGGGGCCACGATCCTCGTGAGGGGTGACAAACATTGGCCCTCCCAGGGGGGGCGATCTCGGACGCTCCACCCGGTCGCGGCCCTTCCCGTCTTGGTCCAAGAGGAAAGGACGTCACCGTTTGACCATCTGTCGCCCAAAGGGCTGGTGGGATTACGCTGCGTCCGCGCTCCCAGGGCCACCTTCCCTTGCAAGTCTGGTTGCGTCCGCGCTCCCAGGGCCACGATCCATACTAACTTTCGCTGCGTCCGCGCTCCCAGGGCAACGATCCATCGTAAATTACGCATGCGCCCGCGCTCCCAAGGCCACGATCTACTGTAAATTACGCTGCGTCCGCGCTCCCAGGGCCACGTTCCCTTTTAAGTTTCGTTGCGCCCGCGCTCCCAAGGCCAGGATCCCTTGTAAATTATGCTGCGCCCGCGCGATCCATCGTAAATCAAATTGCGTCCGTTCCCTGGGCCACGATCCTTTGGAAACAACGCTGCGTCCGCTCTCCCTGGGCCCCGATCCCTTATGCATTACACTGCGTCCGCGCTCCCAGGGCCACGATCCATAGTAGATTACGCTGCGTCCGCGCTCCCAGGGCCACGATCCATAATAGATTACGCTGCGTCCGCGCTCCCAGGGCCACGATCCCTTACAAATTACGCTGCGTCCGCGCTCCCAGGGCCACGTTCCCTTTTAAGTTTCGTTGCGTCCGCGCTCCCAAGGCCAGGATCCCTTGTAAATTATGCTGCGTCCGCGCGATCCATCGTAAATCAAATTGCGTCCGTTCCCTGGGCCCCGATCCTTTGGAAACAACGCTGCGTCCGCTCTCCCTGGGCCCCGATCCCTTATGCATTACACTGCGTCCGCGCTCCCAGGGCCACGATCCATAGTAGATTACGCTGCGCCCGCGCTCCCAAGGCCACGATCCATAATAGATTACGCTGCGTCCGCGCTCCCAGGGCCACGATCCCTTACGAATTACGCTGCGTCCGCCCCCCCAGGGCCAGGATCCCTCGTAAATGTCGCTGCGTCCGCGCTCCCAGGGCCACGATCTACTGTAAATTGCGTTGCGTCCGCGCTCCGAGGGCCACGACCCCTGGTACGCTGCGTCCGCGATCCCAGGGCCAGTATCCCTTGTAAATTACGTTGCGTTCGGGCTCCCAAAACAAGCGCTTCTCTCGAAACATCCTCGAATTGTTTCGCTCGAGACATCCTCACGACCTGGGCACGTGAAAATACGCATTTTCACCTGAGACGTTTGGTGAATTCTGGCCCCAAAGAAAAGAACGATCTATAGCACAAGACAAACGTTTTGCTCGAGACACCCTCAACGCATCATGCAAACCAAGCGTTTCGTTCGAGACATCCGCAACAAACGAAACTGCATACTTCATCATGTGTTATATCGATCGGAAGTTCAGAATGAGCGTTTCGCTCGGGACATCCTCAACATTTAATTCGCCGGCCCGTCTCGACCTCTTTATTCAACTGAAAAAAAAACAGAAACTAATTTTGCCGGCCCGTCTCAAGTCGATTCCGGGGCTAAA
>CAUYUJ010018562.1:73490-100990 GCA_963575745.1 Prorocentrum cordatum
GCCAGGAGAAGCCCACGGGCAGAGAGAGCAGGGGGGGCGAAGGGGCCGAAACCATGCCCCGCTCGCCCGCCCAAGGCCAGTTGCATGGCCCTTCGAGGGCCCCCACCTGCCCGCCGCACCTCTGCCCAACCTCCCACCTCCTCCTCCCCCCGCCTCCCCACCACGCCTCGACGCCCCCCTCCTCCTCCTGCCTGCCGCCAACGGCAGTCCTGAAATGCTCCTGCTGCTGCTGCCGCACCTGCTGGAGGGCCTCGCCCTCGAGGAAGCAGTCCTCCGAGATGAACTGCCTGGGCACCTGGCTGGCCCGAGCCCGCCGCCGCGGCCCCCGAGCCGCCCCCCCCCCGACCCCCCGAGGGCTCCCCCAGCGAACTGAAAAGTGGGGTGTGGGAACGGTGGTGTGTTGTGGGAGGGCGCTCCCGCTCGAGCGCGGGCGCCCCCCACACCCGGCAACACACCACCGGCACCGTTCCCGGACCCCCCCCCCCGAACCTCGCAGGGGCGCCCCTGGGAGGTTGGCGGGGCGGGCCCTGCTGCCTCGGCCCCTCGCGGGAACGACGGAGCGGGGCCCCCCCCGCCTCCCCGAGCCCCCCGCGCCCGCCGCGAGAGAGGAGCGGGGGTGGGGGGGTGGGGGGGGGGGCGGTGGCGGGGCAACCAGGACAGATGGATGGCGGGGGGAGATGGCGGGGGGCCAAAGACAGAAGGAGGGATGAGCCAACGGAAAGAGCAAACAGGTGAGGAGCCAGAGAAAGGAGCGGGAAGGCGAGGAGAGAAAGAGAGGGGGGGAGACGGCGGGAATAGCGAGAAAGAGTGATGCGAATCAGACAAAGCAACCTGGAAGAGATAGGAATGCGGATCTGAGAAATAACATGGGCAGGGGGAAAAAAAGGGGACCCATGAGATACTGATAGCACAGATGCCGACTGCAGCCCCATCAGAGCGGGAAGCAAATCAAAGGCGAGGGCTGAGGCGAAGGACGAAGAGGATGGCCGCAGGACAATCAAAAGGGCAAGGGGGGGGAGATCAGGCAGCCGCGAAACGAACTGAGACCCAATAACCCTCCACCCAAAGAAACCCACAAACCAGGAAAGGTGGATGAGCACGGCGACGCACCCGACGAATGCAATGGAGAAGCCGCAAAACGTAACAGACGTAGGAGATCGCTTGCGACGGCCAGAACAATATGGGGGACGCCACTGCCCCGAGCGCCTAAACCCGAAACGCACGAGAAAGCATGGACGCGCCAGTTCGAACGCCATCATCCTCAGTGTATGTGAGGTTGGCAATGCCAACTGACCAGCAAGCAGGGCCCCCTGGGTTCCAAGGGTAAACGCACGGTGACCTGAGTGAACATACACTGGCGGTGTAAAACGACGAAGACGACCAAACTGCATGATGGGGCCTACGGAAATGACGCGGTTTAGGTGTTATGGGAGGGCCGAGGCACGTGCACACGCCAATGACAGTGACCACACGAAGAAGCAGCAATGCTGCAAGGCGTTTCGAAAGTCAGCGGCGGAGAGTAAAACCGTTGATCGAACGAAGCGAATGCCGAGCGCCTTCCACGCGCATAGCCGAAGGGGAGTTACACCGCGTAAAAGGGAAGCTGAAAGCTCCACGGGGTCAAGCAACACCAGGATGAGGGAATGAGCAAGGATGAGAAACATGGGGCGAGTGAAAAACTTGAGATGGATACGCAAGGGGCGATTCGGAGGCAGCCGTGGCGGAGGCGGAAACGCGAGGCATTGGCGAGTAGAGTTCGGGCGTGGAAGGGGGGAGGCAGACGACGACAATAAGGGAAACGAAATGGGCGAAAAGGGGGTGCATGGCAAGACCGTCGGAGGAGCGGATGGGGTAAACGCAATAGAGGGGGAGGGGGGGGCGTGCGCGAGAGGGGGGAAGAGTACGACTGAGGAGCGATGCGAATGCGCAGGCACAAAGAAGATGAGATGCAAACCTCAAGCCGACCCCCATCCTCCACTACCCTCGCCTCCGCCCCCCGCCCTTCCCCCGCCTCGCCCGCGCCGCCCCGCGCGAGTCGGCCAGCTGGCGCCTGCGGCAGGCACGCGCACACCTTGGCGGAACTCTGGTTCATCATCGCTGCCATCAACACCGAGAAGTCCGTCCCGACCTTGGTCCCGTCGGGGCCGCTCAGGGACAGGCACTGCGCACCCTGGGGAAGGAGGGCGGGGGGGGGCTCGTCTCGCCCAACGTCGCCGACGCCGATCCCGCTCGTCGCCGCCGTCGCCGTCCGCCGCCGCTCGTCGCCACGCGTCGCCATCGACGCGCTGGCGCGCTCCCTCCTTCACCGCTCCCGCCCCCGCTAAAAAAACGCAGTCCTTCATCGCCTCCATGCTCGCAAGATGGTACTTGATCAACTCGCGCTCGGTCTGCCTCCACGAAGAGGGGAAATAATGCTGGGGGCGAACGGCCTCGACGGAACCCTCGGACACACCGCCGAACTCGACCAGAGTGAACTGCGCGTCCCGCACCCTCCCCGCGGCGGACACGCCCTGCTCGACCAAGCCGCCCACGGCGAAAAGCACCTGGCTGGGGCGCAACGACAACAAACAAAGCATGGACTAGGCGTGGGAGAAGGCACCAACGATTCGAAAACCGACAGCGACAAACAGTTTGAATAATGAAGAAATGACTGACGAGAGGGGGGGGGGGGGAGCTGCGACCGCGGAGGGAAGGGAGATCGCGGGGGGAGACGGGGGACGAGGGGGCGGGAACGGGGAGGAGGGAGAGGTGAGTGGGAGGATAACCGCGCGCGCGCGAATATGCGCGCGGTGCGCCACGCAACCATGCAGCGGCAACGCGCGCATTGCACGGGACATCGGCGGATCGAACCTGAGCGCGCCGACCCACGCGCGCAATACAACGGCGCCGCCCACAGAAAGTCGGCGCACCACCAGGGGCTGATGGGAGGAAAGCGCAAACGCGCCACTCCGACATGGCCGCGAAACAGCACCGCAAGCCCGAGCCGCCCCCCGCCCACCCCGCCCGCTCGAACCACAAGAACAGAAACGCAAAACGCAATACGTGAAAGAAAATACATCGGGCCGCCACGAACCCGAAATCACTGCAGCGGCCCCCATGCTGCAAACGTGCGCAACGAACGCGCCGACCTGCGCGCCCTTGGGAATGACAGCGCAACGGGCTTGAAAATGCAGCCGCACAAGCGCAGCCCCTCCAAAAAAAACACCACCACCACCACCACGACCACCCCCCCCCCCCCCCCCCCCCCCCGACAACGCGCCAACCGCACCTGCCCCCACACAACACCGCACAAATCGTTCGCGCAGCCCCCCCCCGCCCCCAACCCCGCGCGCTGCCCCGCACCCCCCCCCCCTCCACGAACGCAAACCTGCCCGCCGCGAGACTGCCGCCACCCTGCCGCCAGCGGGCCTTGCGGGAGACTGCGCGCCGCCAATCAGAACGCAAAGGGGCCCCACTTAGAATCAGCGCCAAGCGGCAGCCCGAGTTTGCGCCCACGTGGCAGAACATATCGGAATGCAGCGCACGGACCAGCCAACCGCTGCAGTGGGGGAGGATGCGGGGGGGAGAAGTTAGACGCCTCGGCGCGACTGCGCGGGGTTACAAGAGGCCGCGGGACGGTCGCAACGCGCGCGGGCAAGGACGCCCAGGGAACAGCTGAATCCGAGGAGGGGGGCGCGGGGGTGAGAATCGACGGGGTTGGCTTGCGACGCAAAGCCTGGCGCGCAGCCCGCTGGCGGGCGCCCCTGGCTTCTGCCGCGCAACGCCAGTGGGGAACTTCTCCGAGGCCAGCATCGACGCCCCCCCCCCCCCATCGGCGACGCCGCCCTGGCAAGCCCAGGCCCGCCGCTGCCAGCGCGGAGGCGGCCGCGAACGCCGCGGCCGTCGCGGCCGCGGGCGCGCGGCGCCCACGGGCAACGGCGCGGGCGCGCCGTTCCCTGGCTCGGGAGCGGCGCACCGCGCCATTTGCATTAGCGCGGCTGCGTGCGCGGCCGCGCTCAGGGCCGCAGGGACGGCGGCGCTCGGCCCCGCTCGGGGCCCGATGGCGCCAGCACCAGGACGGCGCCGACGCAGAGGGCGCGCGCTGCCTTATCCCCCACCAGAACCAAACATAACGCACCGCGGGCATCGCACGATGGCGCCCCGCTTGCTGCGCGACACCGAAAGCGGCAGCTCCGCGGCGCTCGGGCCACCCCGTCGGACGCCAGACGGGCGGCACCCGCGACGCCGCACGCCGCGTCAGCGCGCGCGCCGCGCCAGCCCGCCGCCGCAAACGAGCGTTCGCTTTTGCCCGCGGGGGCAACGCCCTCAACGCGCGCGCGCGCCATGCGCCGCCAGGATGCAACGATGCCGAACGGGAACGGCGCCGAAAATGAACATGGCGGCGAGCCCTTGCTGCTCGACAAGCAAGACCCACACCGTGCCGCAAGCGCCAGCATCCCGCCGCTGGGCAGGGCAAAAGGTTAACCCGAAGCTGCCAATGGAGCAGCCTCAACGCATGAGCCGCCGACGGAAGACAACCACGCCACTGTGCGCCCTCCGCGGAGCCGAGAGCGACAGGCGAATCCCCCCTGGCTGCGCGAAAAATAATCAGCCGTTGACCCCATCCGAGACCAAAGATTGGCTCGCTCTGCGCCGCCGCTCGCGTTCGCCGCCCCTGTGGAGCTGCATCCCCAGACAGCCGCGCGGGTCGGGCACGCCCTGCCCCATCGAAAAAGGCAAGCGCGCCGCGCATAGTGGCCATTGGGTGTCGGGCGAGATTCGCTCTGGCACGGCACCGCAAACCCCCCGCCCCCCTCCCGCCCCCCCCCCCCCACCCCACACACACACACACACACACACACACAACGCACACCCTCGCAATGAAGCGACGCGCGCTCGCGCCGCGCGCGCGCCCCCCCGCCCTCCCCCCCCCCCGCCCCACCGCGCGCGCACGCCCCCCGTCGCTGCCCGCGGGTGAAGCCGCGCCCCCTCGCCAATCGGCGCCACTTCTGCAAGCCCCGAAGACGTGGCCATGTCCTCTGCCATGGCCCGCCGCTGCCCATGCTGCGCGCGCGCGAGCGCGGCGATGCCACCCCCCCCCATGCCCCTGGGATCGGCTGGGCCCGAGCGCCAGGCGCGCGCCGACGGACGCGCGCCCAGTGGAGCGCTGAGCGCTCGCCTCCTCGCCCCCCCCCCTCTACGGCTCGCAGGCGCGCGCTGCGCCCGCGGCGCCGCGAACCCATGCGAGCCCGAAGCAACCTGTCACCCGCGGCCCCGCGCGCCGCAATGCCCGCCCCGCGCGCCGCCATGGCGCCGCCGATGCAACGGGTGGCCCAGGGGCGGCGGGCCCGCGTCGATGCGTCGCGCGCCTCGTCGGGCACGGGGGGGGGGCGCGCGAACGAGTCGAGCTTGTTGCCGACGACGCAGGCCCGCGATGGCATGGCCGTCTTGCGGTTGGGCGCGCGCGCGGCACAGCCGCGCGCGCGGCGCGGCGCGCGGGCGAGGGCCGCCGCGCGCGCGCCGCGCGACGCGGCGCAAACCGTCGGGAACGCAACTTCGCGACCGCGCATGCACCCCACGCGCCCCGCCCAAGGTGCGCGCGAGAAGCGCGAGCATAGCGCGCTGCCGCCGCGCGCCGCATTCGCGGCGCAATCGGCGACCGCTGGCGCGAGCGCCGCCCCTCGAGGCCGCAGTGCGCGGGCGCGCCCTGTCCCGACTTCAGGCACCGCCGCGCGCCCGACGGTCGCAAATGACGCCGCCCGCGCGAGGGCCGCCGAGACAGCAAAACATCCTGCCGCGCGAAACTCGCGAACGCCCGCCGCGCCAATCCTGCAATCTTGCGCCAGCGACGCGACTGAACCCAAACCGACGCCCCGAGGCGCCCCCCGCGCGCCACAGCACCCCCCTGCCGCCGCCGACCGACGGCAAACGCGACGCGGGCTAGGGCGGGCGAGCGGGAGCGTAACAACAACAGCGGAACACATGAGGCGCGCGCTGAAACAGCGTCGGGACAGCCGCGCATCGGGCGCGGGGCGACATGCGGGAATGCAGCGGGCCAGCGACGACGGCGAAGTAAGATGTAGCCGACGCAACGGCGCCACGGCGCACCGCTGAACCCAGATGCCGCGCGACAGCCGACTCGCGCAAACGGCAGCGGGCCCAGCCGCAAGCAGGCGCGAGATGCGAGCGACGCGGGAGGCAAGGTGCGCGGGCAACGCAGGGGCCGCGCAGGAGGCCGAAACCGCGGAAAAAAAAAAAAAAAACAGCCCGCGAGGACACCGACAGCACGCAAAACCGAGAGCTCGTCGCCCGCACCCCAGTGAGCACCACAGAAAATCGACGTAGACGACGCGTATGCGCCGACGGAGACGGGGGAACAGGACAAACCCATGATAACGGTTAAATAATGCGAATAACGTCCTGGGCGCTGCTGACCGCCTCCCGCGACCAGCCCCCGCCCCCAGCCCGCCCGCGCCCCCCCCCCGAACGCCCGCCGCCCCCCCACCCCCCCCCCAATGGCGTCGACAACCGCCCCCCCCCCCCCCCCCCATCGCCCCTGCCAGTGCCGCGCGCGCGCCAATGCTGTCGCCATTCCCAGCCGCCCGCCCCCCCCCCCCCCCCTCCCCACCCAAACCACCCACCGCCCCACCCCCGCCGCGCGGCGGGGGCGGGCATCGGCCACCGTGGCGGGGCGAGCGCGACCCACGATGCCGACCCCTACTGGCCAGGGCAAACGGCGCGAGCGGCTGCGTGCGATCGCGCGCGCCACGCGCGTGCTAAACCACAACTTAAGGCAATCCCACCAGCCCTCTGGGGGTAGGCGGTCTAGGGCTGCCACTCGCCCACACCGTTTTTTCTTTCCCCTGCGGGGAAGGGCACCCCCAACCCCGTGGGCCTGGACGGGGCGTTCCCCGAGCGGCCGAGGCACTTAAGACTGCCCAACTGGGTTCCAAGAAGGCATCCGAGAGCCCAAGATGGCCTCGAACATTGCCAGAGAAATCGCAAAATGCGTCGAGATGGCACCCGAGCCGCCCCAATAAGCCCCGAGGCCGCTTCAAAATAACGGGGCCAGGTGGCCAAAGGGGCCCGCCAACTACGCCCAGCGGAACATGCAACCCTTCAAAAACCGTAGAACAGTTAATGAGTCGTGTCCCCCGCCCTTTCGCTTCCGACTGCCTTCCGAAACTGTAGGGCGACTCCAACGTAGCCCAAGAGGGCGCAGCGAGGGGGCCCAAGAGAGCCCCACGGCGACCCCAAGGGCACCCGAGAGCGCCCCGAGCACCACAAGGGCGCCGCGCGATGCAATTTTAGCGGGCCCCGAAGGACAAGGCGAATTAGCCCCCCCACCCCTTCCTTGGTCGATCTCACCCAAGATGGCCCCGCCAGCGCCCCCAAGATTCCGAATAGCGCCCCATGGGGTGCCAAAAATGGCGCCCAGGCGGCCCCGAGAGGCGTCCAAGACGCCTCCAGGACGCCCACCAGAGACCGCCAGAAGGCCCCACGAGGACCCCGACGCACCCCAGACGCTCAACGACCCACCAAAACGCCACCCAGACGGCCCGAGGAGCCCACCCAAAAAAACGTCCGAGGAACCCCCGAGAGGCATTCAAGACGCCCGTTGCCCTTTTGCTCGCCATTTCCCCTCCCCCCACCCCGAGTGGCATCGCCTCCCCAGCGAATCATGGTTGGATGGGCCAATCGCGGCACAAGGCGCCCCGCAACGGCAAGGTGTCCGCATGTCTGTGTATTGTTTGTTTCTCGATGTGCTTACAGACCCCCCTTAAGTATCGCGGCGCTTCGCTTGGGCATCGGTCGCGGGTGGGCTGGCGGGGGCACGCGATTGCAAGTGGATAAGACGGGGCGCAACCTAGATAAAAAAAACACCATCAAACAGAGAAGACGAACACCGCGCCATTCAAACATAACGGCCATGCAGGCGACACGCCGTGCGCGAGCGCATAAGTGCATACCGCCGCGCAGGCGGGGGCGAATGGAGAGAATGCGCGAGGGGCTGGATGGAGCGGCGCGGCGGCGGGAGAGGGGAGAGACGACGACGGGGGCGGGGGCGGGGGCGTGGGGCGAGGGCGGATGGCCGCGGGGATGCACGCAGACGCGCGTTGCAAAGTTTGCGGCATGCCTTGCGAGCGCACGCACGCAGGCCCCGATGGCGCTGGGCGCGCGGGAAGCAGGCTGGGAGGAGAGGCTGGACGGGGAGAAGGGCACGGCAGGGGAAAGGGGGGCTGGGGCGGGGGGGAAGGGGGAGGAGCAGAGAGAGCGCGAGAGAAGACAGGGGGAATCGGCGAGGGGATGGAGATGGCAACAACATGAGGGTGGAGCATGCGACGAGGGGCGGGTGCCGCAAAGGACTGAGAGACAGGGAGGACAGGGAAGATGAAGGACGATCGAGCAACAACCCTAGAGAGGGAGAGTAGGGGAAGGGTGGTGGCGAGGGGCAGGCAAAACCAGAGAGGCAGCGACAGTGATGGCCGAACAAAACAGGGATGTATCCCGAGACACTTCCAATGCCGAAATGCGGGGCGAACGCGGGGGGGGGGAGGGGAGGCGGGCAACAGGGCCACGGAGAATAAGAAGCAACCATCAACAAAAGGGCGGGCACCTGCGCCATCAGCGACGACGTCAGCCGATTGTGCTCGGTACTGCTGATATTACTGAGAGATAGAAATACTTCCCTGAGGGGACCACCATCCAAGCCCAAGAAACTGTCAAGCTGCTGCTGGATCTTCGGGCCGCGCACAGCCCCCCGATCCCGAAGGTCAAAAGCGGTGCCCATGTGGGCGACCCCGTCGACCACCTCCAAGTCGAAGGGGTTCTTGCCGCAGAAGGAGCCCCCAACCTCCCGACCGCATAACCCCCCGCTCGGCGAGAGAGGCAGCACCCCTCTGATCATGCCAATTCGCTGCCCCTGCACTCCCCTCCCCTCCCCCCCCTCTCACCATCGCTATCCTCTGCTCCGCTCGCCATCGCATGGAAAGCATTGCCCTTCTCACCGCACTCCCGCCGCCGCACGCATCCCCTCTCAACTGCGCAACGGCCCGCCACCGCCGACGCCCCCCCCCCTGGCGCCCGCGAGCGAACCCCTCACGCGCCTCGCTGCGGCCACCCCCCTCGCGCCCCCCCGCCCAAAGTGTCACGCACCACGTCCACTGCTCATCCGAGACCAACGCGCACCCCCGCGCGCACGCGCCGCCTCCTGCCCGACAGACGACCCCGTCAAAGCCCTCCCCACCAAGACTGCGTCCACGTCAAGCCGCATGGACATCGTGAAGTTCATCGGGACGACGTCCATCAAACTGTTGAATAACCTCCTGAACGCGTTCCTGGACGACTCTAGCTTCAAGAGCCCGTGTCTGCCCGACGACCCCCAAGCCGAACGGGCGCTCAGAAACAACAACATCTTCATGGATATCGTGGGGAACATCAGCGGTCGGTCAGGGTCCGAAACGTCAGCGTCCGACTCGGAATACGGCCTGGACCGTCGGCAGCACAACTCGTCGAGGCCATACTGGAGACCCAGCCGCTGCCACCGAACGACCCTATGCTGGAACCAATCGTTGCCGTTCGACTGCGAGCCCTCGAGGTTCAGGCAGGTTGCCAGGGCCCCGATGTCGACCCATATGTGGCCACCACCTGTATACATCCCGAAGAGAGCACACTGCACCTTAATACCTGCTGCCCCGCCTGGCACATCGGGGATGAGTTGAAGTTGCATGAGGCTGTGCTGCGACCGCAGGGTGGAGAGATGCACGCTGGCCGTGGAGCCCCTGGCCTTGAAGAAGATGGGACCGTCGGGTGCCTCCTCGAACACGCACACCTGCATGAAGTTCTGGGCGAAGACACCGTCGGCCTCGGAGAAGGCCTCAACGACGACCGCAAGGTCGTCGAGGCCAGTGGCATCGTCCTCCCCCGCGTCGATGGTCCACTCCTGGCGGCATAGCGGCTCGGCGGGGGGGGGGGGGGCGCGTGGGAACGCGCGCCGAACGAGGGTGGGCCCATATGGGAGCCGCCCGACCCCCTGAACCGAGTAAGCTTCCCCGAGGGAGTGCGCCAGGGGAGCCCTCGGGAAACCCGCCCTGGGACAGACGCGGCGCCGTCGCCCCGAAGCGGCCGACAGAGCGAAACAACTGATGGGAAAGGCAACTGCCAACGACTGCTGACGCCGACGGCGCAACGTTGGGGAATGCGCCAGCCCCCAGGGGCCAGACTGACAACCGCGCCGAAGGCGCGGGCAGTTGCGCCCCGACGACGGCGCGCAACCAACGGAGGGGGGGGATTTACTCTAGGACGTCCTTGTCAACGGGCAGCCTGCAACTCTCCAGCGATATGCGATGGTGTAGCACTTGGATCGTCACCCCTGGGCTCACCTCATCGCGCACGATACTGAAATCAGAAACCTTGGCTCTCAGACGGGGGGGCATCTTGGAGGCAACGCCTCGGGCCAAAATATGGCTACAAGCGCCGAGCAGCGACGGCCGCCGCGATGCCGAAGCGGATCCATCACAGAGGCGACGAGGCCCCCGACGCGGCGAGGACATCCAAATCCTAAACCAAAGGCACTGGGACACCAATTGAAACGACGCGCCCGCTCACAGCTGCTGCAATGTTATTTCCTGCTGGCCCAGGAGCGCCAGAATGGCCCCGAGGTCTCGATTGGGAACGTTTAAGGCGGGCAACGACGGCGACCGCCCACTCAACCAACATAGAAAAAACGTAACGGGGACATGGCGCGGCCGCAGCGAGGGCGAAGGGGGGGGGCGGCGGCCGCGGCGACGGCCGAACAGACAAATCCTCGAGAGGATGACGCGAGGTTGGAGCCGAGGGTGCAATGCTTTTCAAGAGACCTACTCCCAGAGGCTCTGGCCAGGTCACGCCCAGACCTGCAATGGGGCCCTCGACGCGGGCGCCATGGATGGCCACGCTGATTCACTTGACGCAGCTCGGCCCAATGCTGGCACGCTCGTGGCTGCGAGAGAAAAGATGCCCTACCTCCGCCTGTCCGCCCCGCCCGCCCGCCCCGATCCACCTCGCCATCAAGCTCCCCTCCCGCGGCCCGCCCTCCCCCCCCCTGGCAATTTTCCCCGTGGGCCAGCGCCCTCTGCCCACCAGCCCCCTGGGGCCCGCCGCCCATCCACCACCCTACGGGCATGGGGAACTAACAACTAGACCATGGGCCGCCCGCTCCCCTTCCAAGTACCACCCCGAAACTCATCGGCGACATAGCGATCAGGGCGCATGCCTCGCCACGGCCACTAGCCAGAGCAGCGTGGAGGCACAGCCGTACTCTAAAAAAATGCACCGATGGCCTCATCACGATTGCCAGCCCGTCAATCTGAAAGCCCTGGCCAACGGAACCAAGAGGGGCCGACCGCCGCTGAAACGGGGGGGGGGGGGGAGAGGGGGGGGGAGGCGGAGTTCCGCCAGCGGCCGAAACAACCCTATCCAAAATCACCTGACCCCGAACCTAAGCATCGGCATCCAGGCCATCAATGGCCAGCGCGACGCTCGACTTGCGCTTGCGCCTGCAAGCCACAGCCGACGCCGCGCTGACGACGATCTCGGACTGCTTTGCCTTCGTCTTCTGCTGGAGGATCCAATCCTGGGCGGACTTGCTCGCCTTCGTGACGGCGGACTCCCGCTTCTTCCCGCGGTCGGTGGCGGTCCTGAACAGCCTGTTGATGGGCGTCTTGGTGCCGAGGATGTAGATGTGGGCGTGCTGGTGCGAATAGTTCTGCTCGATGGGCTTGCCTGCGGCAGTGGGGGTGGGGGGGGGGGGGGGGGGGGCCGCCGACATCTCGCCCGACCCTCGCCGTCCCGATTCGGCCGATGTCGAAAACAAGTCTCGCCCATCGCGATCGCCGCGCCGATGGAGCTCGGCGCGAGCGTCGCACGGTCTGCGCGCGAGGCGGCGGCAGCAACGGCAATGCCGACGACAGCGGCGGCGGCGATGGAAACGTTGGCCATAGCGACGGCAACGACGCACGCGACGACGGCGAAGGAAAAGCTGCCTGGAGGAAGCGGCTGATCCAGCTGCGCCTCCGTCTTGTTGACGAGGTCTCTGATGTGGTAGGTCTGCCCACCCCCCCCCGCCGAGCGCGCCCCGCCGCCGCCGACCGCCCGCGCCCGCCCCCCCCCGCCCTGCCACGAAAAGGCGCGGGCAACCGAGGAAGGGCGGGACGGGTCGGACTCGGGGAGGCAGAGGGTGCGCGGGCAGCTAGATGAGGACGCGCACAAGACATCTGCGCGCCGCCATGGGCGGGGCGGCGTCGGAGAGGGAGGGCGGGGGGGAGGGCAAAGCGATGGGCGAACAGAAAGAGAGGCTGGGAAGGGGGCGCAACGACAGCGATGGGACGCCAAAAGCAGCAACCATCATCCCACCCCTCCCGCCTCCTGAGCAGCCTCGCCGCTGGCTGCCGACGACGGCGTGCGGGCCTCGTACTTGTAGACGCAGTGGGGGGGGGGCTGAAGGTGACGCCAGACTCCGACAAGCAATGCTCGAAGAAGCCAGCGATGAGGCCCCTCCCCTCAATCAGCGACAGCAGCCACTTCGCGCAATTGTCCTTGACGAGCATGTTCGCGTCGAGGTGCAACTCCTTCGGCAATCCTGGGCTGCGCGATGCGATGACCAGCATCGGCCGACTTGCTGCACATGATTATTGCCATGCTCCGCAAGCCCCCCCCCCCCCCCCCCCCCCCCCCCCCCAGCTCGCCCCATCGCCCTCCCGTGCCCGCCCTCTCCGAGCGTTCGATTGATCTGACATTGCGCTCCCATCTACGCCATCTCTCCACGGCTCATCGCTCCTCTCCCCCCCCCCCCCCGCTCCGCCACCCCCGCGCCCCTCCCCCCCAGCTCCCTTCTGCAGTGCGCCCCCGCTGGCCCTGCTGATCGCCCTGGCGCCATCGCCCCTGGCAGCCGACCGCCGCTGCCCAAAGGGGAGCGGGGAGGGGGGGGGGCGGAGGCGCGGGGGGGCGCGGCGGGCGGCGGGGCGGGGGGGTGGGCGGGATGGCGAGGATGAGGAAGGGGCATCGGCACCGCCCTCGGCCATCCACCCACGTCGCGAACGCCCCCACCCCCATCGCCGCCCCCCAACCCCGCATCAGCCCCCCCCCCCGCCGCCAGCGCCGCCCCCGCCCGCCGCCCGCCCCCAGGAGGTGCACCCGCAGCACGAAGGAAACAACGCAAGTATAGAGGGGGGAGGGCCTACATGAGAGGGGCAGCAGAGGGAGGGAGGGAAGATCAAGTGAAGAGGGAAGAGCAGGGACGGGCAAGAGGAGCGAGAGGGGGCGCAGCCGCTGCCACCCCCGCCAACTAGAGAAACGGCGGCGAGGACCAGGGGAGGGAGCAGCTGAGGCGTCGGCATGGAGGGACGGCGGGCAGGGCAGGAGCGGATAGATCAGGAGATGGGGGAAACCAGAAATTCCGATCCTGAAAAGTACTCGAGGCACTGCATCACGCCAGCGCTGCCCTTGCCGCAAATCTGCGACTGCTGGGTATCTGTCAAAGGCTGCTTCCGCGCCTTCCCGAACAACGTCAACATCCACGGGGCGGGGATGTCCTTGATCTGTTTGACGGCCGACGGGAAGTTGGAGCCTTCGTTCAACGACTTCGCTAGGTTCTCGACCTTTTTGGCCCGCTTGTGCGGGGTCTCCACCAGCTGGGCCGCGGTCCGGGTAACCAGCGTGGCGATGGAATCGATCTTGTCTTGGTTCTGTGGGCAGGGCGGGCGGGAGGGGGGGGGGGGCAGCCAAGAACGAAACTGCCCCGAACAGAAGGGGCCGAAGCGAGAGAGGCGGCGGAGAGCCGAACCGAGTCGAGTCGACTCGGGCCGAGTCGAGCCGAACCGAGAGAACCGAATCGAATGGATAAAAACACGGTGGATGTCCAGAGCCAGTGGGGTCGCAGGCCCGAAAGGGGAGCGGAAGCTGATCTGGGAGTTGGGGAGGGGGGATGGCGGCGCAAGCAAAATGGAGGGCGACGCGAAACGACTGAGGGAGGACAGGCTACGAAGCAATGGGGGCAATAATTATGCGGGGGTTGGCGGGGGTCCGAACGGGGGGACGATGCGACGTAGGAGAAGGAGATGGAGGCGAATGAGGGGTGGGCGGGGTGGCAGACCCCCCCCCCCCCCCCCCCCCCCCCCCCATGCCACTGCGATGCCAATGCCCTGGCGGGCAGGCGCCAGCCCATAGCCACTTCCACCACCTTGCGCCGCCCCCCTCGTCCACCTCCTCCCCGCATCCTCCCCCGCCTCCTTCCCGATACGACTGCCTGGCCCTGCTGCCCCTGGCATCGCCGAACCGCCAGCCCCCCATCGGGCGTCCTCGACCAGCTCACGGACAATGCCCGCGACTTTGACGAGGACATTCCGCTTCACCTGCTCGGAGACGTCCTTGGCTGGAGTCTCCTGGCCGCGGATCGGGCCCGCGGGCGGGGCGACGCGGGGCGGGCGGGCGAGGGGGGCGAACGGGGGGCGACGTGCGACAACGCAGATAGGGGGAATGACACCAATCGGGGGTCGGGAAAAAAAAACTTGCCCGCGAATCCTTGCCCATCAATATGCTGCAGAGCAGGCGGATGTCCGAGGGGATCTTCTGCACGCGCGGCGTCGCGTCTCCGCCCATCGCAGCGCTGCGCTGCGCTGCAGCTCGACGGGGTCGGGCCCTGCTGCAGCGAAGCTCTGGGCCCGAGAGCTGCGGCAGCCGCGGCGCCAGCGCGAGCGGCGCTACCGAACGCGCACCGCGTGCGACGTGGACCCCAAACAGCGGAACCTCGCACTCCTATATGGATGAAATATGTGGCGCGGCCTCCGCGTCGCGCGACGTGGTGAGAGGCGCGCGGCGTGCCATGGCGACGGGAGCTAGGAGACGCGAAACGCCTGGCCAACTGCACCTGGCGTGCGCAAGTGGTAAAACGCACGAACCGCGATGCGCGATGTGCACGGTGAGTGACGGGAGTGCGCGCGACGCCCGCGGCGCAAGCCACGCGGTGCAAACAAAAATTGCGCGACCTGCGAGGCGCAAGCAATACCGAGCAACGTCGCGCGCGCTTCGTGCAAAAACCGATGCGGCGCAGGCGCGGGCAAACCGAAACGGCGCCAGGTACGCGCGGCGCAAGCTGTGCGATGTGAGCTTAAAGGCGGTATTGCATTATGTGGCGCAAACCTATATGTGCAGAAACGTCGGCGCGTCACGAACGACAAGCCGCGCGCTAGGCGATTTAGTAAAGCAACGTGGGCTAAGAGGCGCAACGAAACGGATTCCTCAACATGGCGCAGCGCGCGCGGTGGGGGCTACGCAGAGCAAGAGCTCGGACGTCAGCGCTGGCGCGCTACGCGCGCGGGGTGACCCGCGCAACGCCGAGACATCCGCGGCCCTCCGCCGAGCGGGACCTCGAACCCACCCGACGCAGGGGACGCACGCGAGACGCGGGGCCACCATCCGCGCGAAACCAACGCAAACTCGAATACGACAGCAGATCCAGGAGGATAAACAACATAGGACCACCTACTGCAAGCACTGTTTGGAGATTGGTTGGGGGCGCACTGTTTGGGGGATTGTTTGGGAACGCACTGTTTGGGGACTGTTTGGGGGCGCACTGTTTGGGGGCGCGCCGTTGGGGGGCGCCCTCCTCTACCTGCCCCCCTCCTGTGCCTCCTCAGTCCTCCATCCTCATTTTCTCGCTGAGTCCGAATGGGAAAGCGCTGGCCGTCTCAGGGGGGGGGGGGCGCGTCGCTCGCGCCAACCCCGCGGAACCCCCCAAACCCCGAGCCCCACCCCAGAGCCCCAGGCACCCACCCCCATGGGGGATCGGTGACGGGGGTGTGTTGAAAGCTTATGAGTAATATCCACAGCGTAGTGTCAACCAAACGAATATGTCCGTGTGTCAACACGATTGAAGCAATCATTCCTGTTGTCATAACAAATCATTTCTCATCTTGAAACCGTCTCCGCGTAAATCCGCGTCATGAGAAACCGTCTCTGATGAGAAGCCGTCTGTGCTGAGAAACGTCTCTCAGGAGAAATGTATGTGAACACGCGTCGCATCTAAAGTAATCTAGGATTCGGAAAACCTCATGATGTTCATATTTGACGAACAACCGTTTCTCATGATAAATTCGGACATAATGTGGTCTCGCCTGTGGAATACCTCCGTTAATGATGCAACTCTGTGCTTCCTCCTGCCAAGAACTAAATCCATACAAATTCAGTGTCGACGACGTGCGGACACCGGAAAACAACGCAATCGTCGAGAACGCCGTAACGACGTCCTCGACAGTTAAGTATTCCGACGTTATTTCTTGGTATGAAGAAACACAGGGCTGCACGATTAACACCGGGGCTATTGTTCCAAAGCCAATAAAACATGTCATGACTTCTCATGAAAGGCGATTGTTCATGACAGATGATTTAGCATGGCTTTCACAATTATTAACTGTTTTTCATGAGACACGTGTTCATATAAACTTCTCGTGAAATACGTTTCTCTTCAGAAACGGCTGCTCATGAGAGACCGCTTCTCATGAACGACGACTGCTACTCGACGGAAATATTCTGGGAGGCGACTTCTTACCAGATGCGCCTTCTCAATACAGAAAATACAATGCGGACTGAAACAGAGACGGTTTTAAGATGAGAAACACTTTGTTACGAGAAACGATCCTTCATGAAAGACCATTTTTATCAGGGCTAAAACAATAATCGACTACTTTGAATAGGAGACAGAATCACATGTGAGATGTCTTGTCATGACAGACTTTGTATGAGCGGCGACTTTTTACGGAAGACCCCTTTTGCTGAATGAAGCGCCTGTCCCGCCCAGATCTGTCCAGAACGAGTTTCGGGAAAAACGTCGAGTTTGAGCCGCGTCGTTGTTGGTCGCGTTGTCGACACTGCGCTGTTGAAAGTACGCTGTTGGTTGTTGGCAATGCTGCTCACACGGCGCACTGTTGCTAGACAGTACGCTGTTGGTTCAAGCTACGTTGCTTGAGGTTACGCTGCTGGCACGACGTTGTTGACATGGCTCTGTTGACACTGGGCTGTTAATTGTTGACAATACTACTCGCACGGTGCGCTGTTGGTTGGCAGTACGTTGTTGGTTCAGGCTGCGTTCCTTGAGGTTACGCTGTTGGTTGACACTATGCTGTTGGCACTACGCTGTTGACACTAGATTCGTGACACTGCGCTGTTCACAATACTCTGTTGGTTGTCCACAATGCTACTCACATGGTGCACTGCAGCTTGACAGTACGCTTTTGGTTCAGGTACGCTGCTTGAGGTGACGCCGTTGATTGACACTACGCTGTTGACACTACGCTGTTGACACTACGCTGTTGGCACTACGCTGCTGACAGCGCGCTGTTGACAGTACGCTGTTGGTTGTTGACAATACTACGCTGTTGGTTGCTGGCAATTCTACTCGAACGGTGCGCTGTTGCTTGACAGTATGCTGTTGGTTCACGTTTCGTTGCTTAAGGTTAAGCATTTGGTCGGCACTACGCTGTTGGCACTACGCTGTTGACACTACGCTCTTGACACTGCGCTGTTGACAGTACGCTGTTGGTCGTTGACTGACAATGCTACTCACGCGGTGCACTGTTGCTTGACAGTACGCCGCTGGTTCAGGTTACGCTGCTTGGGATTACGCTGTTACTTGACATTCGCCTGTTGATGCTAAGCTGCTGACCCTACGCTGTTGGCACTGCGCTGTCGTGGGTGATCCCGACGGTGCGAACAACGTACTGTCAACAGCGTAGTGTTAATCCACCCTGCGTTACATGGTGTCAAAAGCGAAGTGTTAATTCATTATTTGAACTGTTAATTCGCTGTTCGGAGATACCTTGCTCCTCCTCCTCCTCCTCCTCCTCCTCGTCTACTGCCCCTCCTCGTGCACCTTGTTTTCCTCCTTCTCCACCTTCTCCTCCTTGTCCTGGTCCTCCGCCTCTCCCTCCTCCTCCCCCAGCTTCTTCCCCACCTCTGTCCTGCCTCCTTTCGGGCTGCAACGCCCGCGCATCTCGCATACCCTTTTCCTCATCGCTTCCTCCTCTGACAGTCCCTTCTCTCCCCTCCCTCTCTCCACTTGTCCCTCTCGCCCGTCTCAGCCCCTCCCTTTCACCGCTCCTTCTCCTCCTCCTCCTCCTCCTGCTTCGTCCTCCTTCGTCCTCCTCGTTATCGTTCTTCTCCTGCCGCTCCCCCCTCCCCCTCCTCCGCCCTCCTCGCTTGCCCTATGCAGTGTCCTTCTCGCCCCTTCCTCATCCGGCCTCCCTCCCCGCACCTCCCTCACCCCACCTCCCGCCTCCCGCCGCTCATCTCTCTCCGCCCTCCCAACCTCGCTCCACGCCACTCATCCCTTCTCCCGCGCACTTCTCTCCAACTCCGCGGGCCCTCTCCCCCCCCGCCACCCCTCCTCTCTCCCTTCTGCATGAGACAAGCGGGCTCCACTACTCGCAAGTAACTACTCTAGAGGGCAGAAATTCCATCCCCATAACAATCACCCCGCAAAGCAAAGCCGCTTAGTAAGCACACCCAAGGAAAGAACCGAACAAGACAGGGTTGCTTAGAAACCGCCCAGGGCCGCTTAGTACACGCCAATTATCGGGGCCTGGGTGTTTTTGTTCTCCTTTCATGATACTCGCTAATGGCCTGGACCCTGCGCGAGGGATCTAGGATCCATTAGGACGAGGCCAACACGTTTTTTTTGACGTCTGGGAATAGGCACGTTGCGAGTAGTGGAGCGCGATCGGTGATACATGCTTCTTCGTCCGTCCTCCCTCATCCCCCTCCCTCTCCTCAGCCATGATCCCACCTGCCCATTCTCTTCTCCCCCATTCCTTCCCGCCTGCTCCGGCCCCTACGTCCCCCCTCGCTCCTCCGTTAGAGCATCTCCAGAGCCACCGAACATCTCGTCCTCTTCCTCCTCCTTCTCCTCCTCTTCCGTGGAAGGCCTGTCTTTGGGTCGGTCTCGAGGTACACGCAGCAAGTCTTGCCGATCGCCTCCTTGAGCTCCAGGAGCAAGCTGTGCTTCAGGCCGCCGAAGCAGACCGTGCGCCTGCAGCCGTGCGAGGCCGTCCACGACTCGAGGCGGGAAGGAGTGGGGGGAGGCGGAGGAGGCAACGAACGATGATAAGGCGTCCTCCTCCTCCTGCCACCCGCCCCTCCTCATCGAATTTATACCCTCATCCTCTTGTTCCTCCTCCTCCTCCTCCTCCACCTCCTCCGCCTCCCTGTCCTCCTCCGCCTCCCTCCTCCCGCACCGGTCCATGGGAGGGGAGTTAAGGCATTAAGGGCTACACTTTTGGCCCCGACGGCCAGGATCCCTGGCAACAACATGCGCAGTCGGACCTAGGAAGGAAGAACATCCCTCAAAAACATAAGACCTCCGACGGTTAAAACAAACAGAACGTCCAACAAACACGAAAAACATTGGGGCACTCTACCCGGACCGACCTCGACCTGATACCTCGGTCCGACTGTACTAACGTGCTCACTGCCGTGCTCTCACCCCTGGCCCCCCTACTTAGCCCACCTCGAGGGGAGGCCTAAACATTCCCGACCCGCCTCTTCGACGGCCCTGGTCCGAATGACCCTCCTCCTTGGACGCCACCGCGAAGCGCGGCAGGCGACGAACGGGTCGCGCGCCCGCCCCGCGGGTGCGGGCCTACCCAGTGAGCAGCGCTCCCTGCGCTCCCCCCCTCGCCCCCCGGGGCTTCCTGGGGCGGTGCCCCTATCGTGTGGCCGCCCCGCGGCCAGGTGAGGGACCCCCCGCAGGCCGAAGACTGCCAAGAGCCTGGAGCCATGACCGCCGTCTGCGCGGCGAGCAGAGGAGACCGGGGTACAGGGCAGCTTCTAATACATAGGATGTTCAAAAATATAGGATTCCAATACATGATTACTTCATGACTGAATTTATATGCATGAACTCATCCTTGCTTCTGGTGCTAACCCCCTGCATCTTTCATACATGATCCGCACGCGGAGCTTGCATTTAAAAAAACACTGCACTACACCCCGCGAAATGCTTAAGAAATCATGGGTTAAGAAGTTCGTAGTCTCAGAACTCAAATCAAAACCCAACATTTCTATTAGCATCTTAAGATTTACATTGAAACGTTAAGAATAATCGAGACTCTGGCCGAAAACTTAAGTTTTCTTAAGCATCGCCTAAGGTGTACTGACCCGCCTCTGCGACGCCCCCGGCAGCCGTCGGGAACTGTCCCTCAGCGTGCCGCGGCTGCGGCCCCGGCGACTCGCCACGCCCTGCAAGCGGCTGGCGTGCCGCTCCTCTCCGCGGGGCGGGAGGCCGGGAGCGGCTCGGGACGCGGAAGACGGCAATTTGCAAGGAAAAGGGAGGGGGGAGCAAGGGAGGAGGAGGAGGAGGATGAGGAGGAGGAGGAGGAGGATGGGGAGGAGGAGGAGGAGGAGGAGGAGGAGGAGGAGGAGGAGGAGGAGGAGGAGGAGGACCGCAGCGTGGTGGGCCAGAGCCGGCGGCGCGACACGCCGAGCCAAATGCCCCGACCGCCGTCAGAGCCGCTCCCTTCCAGGGCTCGCGTGCTCGTGCTGTCTTCGCTCTCCCTCGCGCTGTCTTCGCTCGGCCTGCGCAGCAAGACAGCATCAGAACGAGAACTGCCCACGAAGCCGGGCAGACGTCGTCTGGCTCGAGGCCTGCAGCTGTCTCCCAAATCATAACTCGGGGCTCTGGCGGCCAGCCGATCGGGAGGACCCAGGCGCCACGGGCGTCCCCCCGGACCGCCCTCGGCGAGGCGCAGCTCCTGGAGCGCATCCCGAGGCGAGGCAACCTCCAGAGACCGACGGGAGCGTCCAGAATCGGGTCGGGCATGTCCTCCTACAGGCGCCTTTTGGCCGAAAAATGTCAACAAAAGTCGAGCAATACCCCAAACTAATCGAACAGACTAGCAAATCGTCCACGTACTCTTCAATGAGCTCGAGCCCAGCCCCCTTCCCTTGACGCCCGCGGAAGGAGGGCGGCGCGCTCGGGCACCCACCGGCCCGGGTCGGTCCAGACCTGGGCCAGTCAGGCTCTGCAGGATCCTGCAAGATCCTGCAAGATCCTACAGAATCCTGCGCCCAAGCCCGGGTCAATGCAGCCCTGGCTCAGGATCCTGCAAGATCCGGCGCTCTCACCCCATTCCTTTTCCTTATAACTATCTTCTCCCTGTCGCACCCCGAGGCCAGTTTTCAGTGGCAACAGTTTCACGGATGGAAGGTGGATCGTTGAAAAAATGTGGCTCTCGCCTTAGCGCCGCGCACATTCGTTTCAAACATTTGCAAGAGCTTCACGGATTGAGGGCGGGCTGTTTTCAAAAATGTGGCTCTCGCCTCAGCGCCGCGCACATTCGTTTAAAACCCTTTCAAAAATGTGGCTCTCGCCTTAGCGCCGCGCACACTCTTGCTTTCTCCATGAAAAAACTGTGCAGGAGCTTCACGGAGTGAGGGCGGGCCGTTTTCAAAATGTGGCTCTCGCCTTAGCGCCGCGCACATTCGTTTTGAACCTTTGCAAGAGCTTTACGGATTGAGGGCAGGTTGTTTTCAAGATGTGGCTCTCGCCTTAGCGCCGCACACATTCGTTTTAAACATGTGCGAGAGCTTCACGGATTGAGGGCGGGCCGTTTTCAAAAATGTAGCTCTTGCCTCAGCACCGCGCGCATTTGTTTTTTTTGTTTGGTCTTGTTTTATTTGTTTACTATTAGCATTATTAATACTAATGTTGTTTAAAGCAAGCTCCTCACGGATTGAGGGCGGGTCGTTTTCAAGATGTGGCTATCGCCTTAGCGCCGCGCGCATTCGTTGTACGCGTTTACAAATGTTTCACGGGCTCCGGTGATCAACTTACCAGAAATGGCGTTTTGGAAATATTCGGAATTATGCGGGTGCAACAGTCATGTTGATTCGCGGTGTTGAAGTCCCCAAATTGGCGTTCTGGCACGATTCCGGATCGTCCAGAAGCAGCAGTCAGGTTGATCCGTGGCGTTGAAATCCCAAGAGCAATTGTTTGGCATGCTTCAGGGTAACGGTCGTCTTCCATCGAGGTCCCTCAATGGAAAGGAACCGTTGTAGGGGCCTATGAAGAGGGAGCTTGGAGGGATGGCTTTTATCCAACATCGTTGATGACACTTGAGTTTACACCGTCCTCCTCCTCCTCTTTCTCGTCCTCCTTCTCCTCCTCGTCCTTCTCCTCCTCCTGCTCCCCCTCCTCCTCCTCCTCCCTTTTTTTTTTTCCTCCTCCTCCTCAGTTCCTCCTCCTCCTCCTCCTCCTTCTCCTCCTCCCTCTCCCCCCCAGATCGCATTGGCCCCCGCCCCTGAAGCCCCGGAGCGAGAGGGCCGCGAGGCGGCCGGGGCGCGCGCTCGAGGCCCCCAGGAGGCTCCGAGACTGCCCCAAAAGCTCCCAATGGGCCTCCTCCTCCTCGTCGTCGTCCTCCTCCTCCTCCTCCTCGTGGTTCCTGGCTCCTGGTGGCTTTAGATCCCTGCGGGTGCAGCCTCCCCCCCCCCCAGGCTGGTGGGTTGATCAACTATAGTGCCATGTGGCCCCTGGAGCACCGCCCCAGGCGTCACTGGCAGTGTTTGCAATAAGTGCACGCAAGAACAAAAACAGACAGACGAGGAGAGCGAGGGAGGAGAGACAACGGAGGCCAAATCATGAGAACGCAACGCAGGGGAGAGGAGAAAGTAGGCGAGGCCGAGCGGCAGCGCAGAGTAGGTCCTCCTCGTCGTCGTCGTCGTCGTCCTCCTCCTCCTCCTCCTCCTCGTCCGTGTTCCGCCTCCTCCTCCTCCTCCTCCGTTTTCCTCCCTCGTCCTCTGCCCCTTCCCCGGGCGCCCGCGGAGGGAGCCGCGGCGCGAGAGAGGGCGCAGGGGCGGCCGGGCACGACGTGGGCGCGCCTGAACCGCTCATCGGGGCCGCCCTGCTCCCGCGGCTGCGGCTCCCCGAGCCTTCTCGGGGAGGGCGTCGTCATGGCCCAGGGGATCGTCGCGGTCGTCGAACATCGTCGTCGTCGTCGTCGTCGTCGTCGTCGTCGTCGTCGTCGTCGTCGTCGTCGTCGTCGTCGTCGTCGTCGTCCGTCGTCGTCGTCGTCGTCGTCGTCGTCGTCGTCGTCGTCGTCGTCGTCCGTCGTCGTCCGTCGTCGTCGTCGTCGTCGTCGTCGTCGTCGTCGTCGTCGTCGTCGTCGTCGTCGTCGTCGTCGTCGTCGTCGTCGTCCGTCGTCCGTCGTCCGTCGTCCGTCGTCCGTCGTCCGTCGTCCGTCGTTCGTCGTTCGTCGTTCGTCGCCGTCGTCCATCGTAGTTCGTCCACTGTCGTCGTTCGACGTCGTTGCGGTCGCCGGCGTCGTTGTCGTCGTCGTAGCGGTCGTCGTCGCCGTTGTAGCCCTGGACCCCGCGCAAGGGGAGCAGCACAACAACCGTCGAGGGTTCTCTGGGGCCTGGGCCCTCCTCCCATTCTTGATATCATTCCTCTCCCTCTTCTGGTTCCTCCTCCTCCTCCTTGTCCACCTCATCTCCCTCATCCACCTCATTATCTAATTAATTATCCCTACCCTCTATCTTGAGATTACTAAAATTTCTCCACCACTTATCTTTTTATTTTTCTTATTCTCCGCTTGTTCTTATTTTTCTGCTTCTTCTTCTTATTCCTCTTCCTCCCCTCCGCATTGATTCCCTTCTCCTCCTCTTTTCCTCCTCTCCTCCTCCTGCTCTTGCTCCTCCACCTCCCGTTCCGCCTTTTCTCCTCCTTCTCCTCCTCCTCCTCCTCCTCCTCCTCCTCCTCCTCCTCTCCTTCTCGAGCTTCACCCCTGTGGTCCTGCAGTGGACAGGGCATCCCCCAGAAGAGGAATGAATCAGGGGACGCCTCTCCCCCGCCCCCGAAGTCCAAGGTGGCCTGGGGGCCGATACAAGTCCGAAGTCGAGGTGAAGAGGCAGGATTGAAACAACATAGTCGGGCTGCTGAAATAAAAAGCGCCAGGCGAAACCTTTCTTGAAACCTTTCTTTTGGCACCAGAAGCGCCTGGGTGCACGAAGCTAGGGCATTACCTGAGGAACAACGAGCCCCTTCCGTATCCCAAAGCGGTCCTTTCCGTTCCGCGTCTTGGCTGTATGATCCTCGGAGATCTGGGTTCATCTCCCCGGACCTCTTCTGGGCTGCATGCTGCCCAAGATTTCGAGGCGAATCCACCCGCGGCGACGAGGGACGCGCAAGTAGCGGCATCGGTACCTCTCCCTCCTCCGATCGTCCCCCCGACCGAGCACCCGTCCGTGGACGCCCATCCGTGGGCCCCCTGACGTCCCAGCCATTTCCCCAGTGCCAGTTATTTTCATCCCGAGTCGCTATTCGGCGGTCCCGGGGCCCGGCGAGTGCCCTCGGAGGCCGAAATCGGCCAAAAACCGCCCGTCGTGATTTTTCTGCACGGCGCGAGCACGTCGGGGGATGTACGTGCCGAGGCCTTCTGGATGAGGCTCGAGTAGATGGGGTCAGAGGACACGCCGCATCGGCAACGCTGGCGTGGGTAAAATCGGGCTCCGCACCAAGCCGCATCGCCGATGCACCGTCGATGCAGCGCGATCCTCCGACCCCTTCTAGTCTGACCCCATCTGGGAGGCCGACCAGGCAGCTGGAAACAATCGTGGCTGGATCCACATGTGGAACACTCGGAGGCCACGCGCTGGAAATACATGCGAAGCCCAGACTACACGTCCATGGAAAGGCCGAGCGCTGGAAAGACGTCCAGACACGTGTGCATCCAGCTTCCTGGTAGAATGCTTGGCACATCATGTGCGTCAAGCTTCCTGGTCGAATGTTGGAGGACGGGATGGCGGAGGGAGGGGAAAGGGGGGTGGGAGGGGGAGGGGGCGGTGGGCGGAGGAGGGGGAGGGGGGAGGGAGGGCGGCGGAGGGGTAGGGGGGGGCAGAGGAGTGGGAGGGGGAGGGGTGGGCGGAGGAGGGGGAGAGAGGGGGGAAGGGGAGGGGGGTCGAGGAGGACGAGGCGGGAGGAGGGCGGAGGAGGATGACGAGGAGGACGAGGTGGAAGGAAGGAATGGAATGAAGTGGGGGAGGAGTGGAGGAGGAGGAGGAGGAGGAGGAGGAGGAGGAGGACGAGGAGGAGGAGGAGGAAGGAGTAATGGAGGAGGAAGAGGAGTAATGTAGGAGGGTCAAGATGATAATATTGGGCACGCTCGTTGGAGGGGGGGGGGGGAGGGGGGAGGAGGAGGAGGGAGGAGGATGGGGGAGGGAGGGGAGGGAGGAGGAGGGAGGAGGGAGGGAGGGAGGGGAGGGAGGGGGGGAGGGGAGGAGGGGGAGGAGATCTGAGGAGGATCTTGGACACACCCGCGGGCGCGCCCCCACGGTGGCTGCCCAGGGGCCCCCCGCCCCCCCCCCAGGCCAACCGGAGCCTGGCGAGCGTTACCGACACGTCCCGGCCGTCGAGTTGGCGGCCGGCGAGCTCCCGCAGCGCGGCCCACGGCAGGTCCGCGGCGAGGGCCGGGGGGGGCTCTGCGGCGGCGGAGGGGTGGGGCTGGGCGGCCCCTGAGGCATCACAAGCTTCGCTGCCCCGACACGCAGCACGCAACCCGTCGCGTGTCGGCACGGAGCTCCACACGCCGGTTTCGCCAACACGTGGGCCAAGACGCTGGGCCAACCCGCAACGTACTGACACGAACGTTTTGAACACGGCACGCGTTGCATCAGGGCAACTAAGATCACAAGCGACGGGCATATCACGGTCGAGGATCGACCGATCCTCTGTCCTCGATCGGTCCTGTAGATCCTCGATCGCTCGAAGCTGGGTCCTCGAACGATCCTCGAATCTCTAACCCGATAGGACGCACGGCGACGGCGAGGCGGCCCTCACGAACGACGAACATATCCGCATCCGCGCCCTCTCGGTCTTGATTCCGGGGCGCGATCCCGGGGATACGCTGTCGCACGGATGCCTTCCGCAGATCCCACTCTGTCGAAGACTTCGACGTCGAAGGTCTGGGGGGCTCCGATGGTTCTGCGCAGCCCACTCGGCGTCTGAGCCCCCTCGGGCGCCGAGCGGGCCCGGGATCTCGAGCCCGCTCGGCGGCAGAGAACCCTGCTGGAAGTGAACGCACTCGGCCGCCCCTTCGGCGGCCGCACCTGGGCCCAGGTGCCGACTGTGCTCCGCAGGGAGCGGGGAGCCGGCGCCGCGCGGGGGCCCGCCACCGTCCTCCTCCCGCCGGGGCCTCTGGTGCGGGTCACAACCGTAGACACCACCACAAGCTCCAGTCCCCGTTCCCTCCTCCACTTTCCTCCTCCCCCTCTTCTCTCCTGGGAGAGGGAGGGGGCGAGGGAGGTGGTGGTGGTGGTGTGTGCTGTTGGGCCCCGTGTCTGGAGCCACCTCGGCGCTGGGGTCTCACAGAACCATCGAGGAGGCTTCGGTGTACGGGTGGCCAGTGGCAGAAGCCCCGAGCCTCGCCGACTGTCGGCGGCGCGCCCGGGGGGGGGGGAAGTGAGGGGGGGCGGGGCCGTCTCTCGGAGGGCTATCGGAAATTCCCTGGCCTTCTGAGAAGTTGTCTGAGCCTTCCGCGAAGACACAGGGCACTTCTCAGAAGGCGCGAGGATCCTCGCGGGGAAGACGCCCGAAAATCCCCGGGAGAACCCCGAGCCGAAAGACCTCTCGAGGCCCTTCTGGGAACGCCCTGTGCCTGAACTCGGTGAGCAAGCTTCAGCTTCAAAAGCGATGTTGGCCTCTGCCTTCCCTGTCCCGAAACTCCCACCATCCCTTCCCTCACTTCCCACCCTTCACCTGCCTCCCTTACCCCCCACCTTTCTCTTCCGCACCGCTCAGCCGCCATTGCTCCCACCTCCATCCTCCCTCCATCCTCCATGCTCCCTCCTCACTTCTCACTCCTCACTCTGCCTTTGTATTTGTCCTCCCTCCTAACTCACCCTAAAGATCCTCCTCAGAGTCTATTTCCCTGTTCACCTCCTCCATTCTCCGTCGCCTCCGTCCTCTCCTCTTTTGTCTCCTCCTTTTCCTGGCACGCCTCAGCCTCCACCTCTGCCTCTTGCTCCTCGTCGTCTTCCTCCTGCCCCTCCGATTCCATCATCCGCATCACCCTGATCCAACTCCAGTGCCCCGCTGCCACCTTCTGTTCCCCAGCCCGGGCCCCCCCCCGGGAAGATCGGGTCGGGCGAAAGGGGGGGATAGCAAAGGGGGGGGTCTGAGAATCAGCTCACGTAGCTGATTTTCCCAGCGCCTCCCGGCGCCGGAGGCGGCTATGTATCGGGGAATGGGCCCCTCGGTGGGGCCGAAACCAGCTGCATGCAGCAAATTTCGTAACCCCCCCCCTTTCCCAATCCCCCCCTTTCGCCCGGCCCGAGAAGAACTCCACCACGCCCACGCCGGTGGACGCACCGGTGTCCGGATCGCCAACGATCCAGGCCAGGGAGACCCTGCCGACCCCCTCGCAGAAGCCGCGGAGGCCCTCGGCGTCGGTCCCGGCACCGAGGTTGCTCAGGCAGACCCTCGCAGGAGAGCCCCAAAT
>CAUYUJ010018562.1:105990-115990 GCA_963575745.1 Prorocentrum cordatum
TCGCTCACGTGGTGGTCGGAGGTGGAAGGCCTCGCCTGCGATCCTGTCGTGCCAAAGGTCGCCCAGAGGTGCTCCAACGCATGCCGCGCGAGGGCGACGCTCCGGGGAAAGCCATCCAGCAGCGGCATGCTCCAGAGAGCAGCGGTAGGGTCGCCCTCAGCGGTGGATTCCCGAGCGCAGCGCGCACACAGAGTGTACGCAACGTTGCACCTGCTGCAGCTCCATCTCGGCCCCGCGGAGCTGCTCGTGGCGCCGCACTGGCTGCAGCCGGCCTCTTCGAGATCCGCCTTTCCCGTGCCTGGCGGGACCACAAGGGCGATGGGGGGTCCGTCCACATCCGCCGCCCGTGGAACCGATGTCCTGAGACACCAGGAGGCGGTGGATATGGGTATCTTCTGGCCCCCAAGGTATGGAGCCAAGCTCTATACGCCGACGCTTTTTCCAGCCCCGCACTGAAACTCACACAGGAAAGCGGATCCTGGTGCATACGGGATCCTGGTGTATACATTTTTCGCTCTTTCCCCGGGAAAGCGGGGAAACAAATATGCACCACACCACCCCGATGTCGTCCCCGACCCTCAAAAATTCCTGGGATTGAGCCACATCCCGCCACTGTTAATGCATATGCTCCAGATTCCAAATATGTTCTGGCCCCCAGGGGGGCCGAAATATGATATACCCATATCCACCGCCTGCCGAGGTCGCCGAGGCTCCCTTCTGACTTCCCCCTGAGCTCGCCGCCGATTTCCCGCGGTCAGCTCCTCGCCCCGGATCCGTTTCTGATGGCCCCCGGGCCCGCCCACGGGCCCCCCGAGAGGCCGACATCGGGGAGACGTGCTGGGACTGCCGCAAAACATGTTGTCGGAGATCTGGGCGTCAGCGGGAGGCTCCGCAAGAACAGAGCTTCTGCTCACCTGGGCGAACGAAGAAAGGATACCGAGGTCGCTACCGCCACTCCCTGGACCCCTCCCAGGGCGCGGTCTCGCCAAGCTTCTGAGGCGACTCCGCCCGTGGCACCCAAGGATGCGCGCAGCGGCATCGGCATCGGCATGATCGTCTCACCCTTTGTTTCTCGGCGCAACAAGTGGTCCAAGCAGGCCAGTGGCCTGTGAGAGAGGCAAGGCGTGCACGGCAGAGGTGCGTTGGCAGCCGGGTGAGGCAACAAAGCTGCCACGGTCGGGAACTATGGGATGGCGTGGCGCCCTGGCGGCCCCAACGACACGCTATCCCGTGAGAGCGGATGCCGTGTCGCTCCACTCCGCGGGGCAGGAGGCGCAGCAAGTCTCGGGTCGTTGAAGCCTGGGGTCCGGGAAGTGGCCAGCGTGTCGCGCCGAGGCGCGGTGGGCCAGAGCCGGCGGTGTGACACGCTAAGCCACAGCTCCCGACCGTAAGCATCACTCCCGGACATCAGACGTCGTGATTTCCTCATACGGGCGACCCCCGGAGGTCTCGACCCCTTCCCCGGGACCGGGCTTTCCTCCTGGAGCAGCTGTTTGACGGTCCCGAGGTCTGGTAGGGTCGCCCGCAAGCCGAACATGGAGCAGCACCGTCCGTCATGTGTGCTTTCTCGCACATCGAGGGGGTCTGGATGTTGTCTCTCCGCGACAACACGTGGAAACTACACAGGACCGCTTGTTCCCCGGACCGTCCAGTGGAGTTGGGCCCTCGTTTTGAAGAGACAGTCCCCGCGACTCCTCCTTCTCCTCCTCCTTCTCCTCCTCCTCCTCCTCCTTCTCCTCCTCCTCCTCCTCCTCCTCCTCCTCTCCTCTCCTCCCCTCTCCTCCCCCTCCCTTCTTCTGCTCTCCGCATCATCTTACGGTCAACCCGTATAATAAGGACGCGCGATAGGGATGCAAGGGCCTTGGAAGGCCATCTCGACACTTTGCGAGCGGGGCGCGGTCATCGAAGCGGCCAAGGATGGGCCGAACGGGAAGGATGCAAGGGTAGCCTTGGAAAGTCACTCACTCATCCTTCCTAAACGGGCTGACCGTACGCCCCTGATAAGAATCCCATGGGATTCAAAAGTTCGGGGTGATAATACATACGTTCACGACAGTGTGTCTACTCGACGGAAGAAGGTAGCACCCTCGATTTGCACTTCCCCAGACGATGATGAAATTCGGCCTCGCCGCCCCTCTCTCCCGACCACCTCCGTCTTGGCCTGGGATAGTCAAACCTCAGGCCCAAAGGAAGGGAAGATGTTTTCTTATCGTTGGCGCGGGGTGACGATTTCGGCACACCCCACACGAGTGCAATTGGGCGCGAGTTCATGAGGGGAGATAAGTTTTGGGGGGCAGCGAGGACCACCGGAAAGAAAGCCTTCTGGGCTCTGAAGGGGCCTTCAGGGTACGAGAAGGGCACCTGTCTTCCCCCCATTTGCAATGCGGGCGCGGTCGCAAGAAACCATCGCAAGAGACCCACCCATGACAACCAAGGGCTCCCAACTTCGCGCTTCGCGCTGCGCGGAGCGCGAAGTGCGAATAACTTCGCGCTCTCGCGCCGCCTCCCAAGGGAGAAGAGGAGGATGAGGGATCGGAGCCGAACCGCGAAGCGCGAAGAACTTCGCGCCCTCGAGGGCGCCCTTGACAACCCGCGCGCCAAGTACACCTGATGGGAAGCCTGGAACACCCTGAACGCAACAGCTGCTCAACGGCCGCGGGAATGCCGCCGCGCAGTGCGCGGATCGAAGACGCCCAGGGTGCCCCTGCGAAAAGCGTTTGGTTTCTTGACGCGCGTCCACTGTATCGCCCCCCCATTGCCCAGACCCCCCGACGTCGTGACTTTTCACAGCGTCGACCCCCAAAGGTCTGGACCCCTTCCCCGGGACCAGTTTTTGATTCCGAATCGTTTCTTGACGGCCCCGGGGCCCGGTAATGGCCCTCGGAAGCCGACAATGGCAGAAACACCTCCCGCCGTGATTTGTGTCATAGCTCGAGGGGGCTGCATCGCCCCCCATTCCTTCGCGCTCAGTGCACCTCGTCGTTGGCTCCTTCGCCGGGGCAGCTCCCGGACCGCCCCCCCCCGCGGGGACCTCCCGTGCAGCGCCCGCCAGAGAAGGGCGCGCGCCCTCGGCGCCTCACCGCACGGCGCGTGCTCGCGCGCGGCACGCGGGCCGCCGTCAGCGCGAGGAGGAGGGGAGGGGGGGGGGGGAAGGTGAGGGGGAGTGGGGAGGGGGGGGGAGGGGGAGGGGGAGGGGAGGAGGAGGAGGAGGAGGAGGAGGAGGAGGAAGGAGGAGGAGGAGGAGGAGGAGGAGGAGGAGGAGGAGGAGGAGGAGGAGGGAGGGGAAGGAGGAGGAGGGGAGGAGGAGGAGGGAGGAGGAGGAGGAGGAGGAGGAGGAGGAGGAGGGAGGGAGGAGGAGGAGGAGGGAGGAGGAGGAGGAGGAGGAGGAGAGGAGGAGGAGGGGCGGAGGAGGAGGAGACGCAACAAGATCTATCTTCATGTCCGAGCAACATGAAAAAGAAAGAGGAGGAGGAGGAGGAGGAGGAGGAGGAGGAGGAGGAGGAGGAGGAGGAGGAGGAAGGAGGAGGAGGAGGAGGAGCCGCTACCACTCGCTGGGGGGGACCTCTCCGTTCAGCCCCTCGGGAAGGGCGGGGGGGTCCCGCAGGAGTGCGGCCGGCTAGGCGTGGCACCCGGCCAGGTCGCGCCATGGCAACGGGCGCCAGCGCCCGCGCCCACGGCCGTGGCGCCCGCGACACCACGCCGACCATCGAGAAACAACTGGGTGGCGGGCTCCCCAAGCTCGCCCCTAGGCTTCTTTGCACAAGGAAGGTTTTGCACAAGGCCTGCGCCCGCCACGACTGCGGCGCACGGTGCGGCCGCCCAGTCAGTACCAAGGACTGGGCTGAAAGGCCGCCGTCTTCAAGTATAGCCTCGGCTGCAAGAGCCGTGACGACAACGACAAGTGCAGCAGCACCATCGAGATGACTGGCACCAGTCCAGCCTTGGCAGCGCTGCCAAGATGCTGGATCGACACGGCCGTTGCCATCCTCAATCCCGACGCCCAGGTCTTGGAGCCGAGTTCAGGCCACGATCAGCACCGATGTCCCTGCCATATTCTCGAGTGCCTCCGCGCACAACTGCCACCACCACGAGCAGCACTGCGAGCTGCCGAACTTCGGCTGCTACTGCAACTACAACGGCAACACCAACCAGACCCCCAGCTTCGTCACCAGCGCCGCCTGCAACTTCCATGACCGGGCGTTGGCAGAACAACTGGGTTTAGTGGAATCTGGTTTAGTGATCTGTACCGGGGGCGCCCCCCCGTCCCATTTCCACTGACCGGAACTGCCGTCACCCGAAAAAACGCAAGCTATGGCAAACCTGGCTTGGTGACTCTGGCCAATTCCCAGGCTCTTGGGCCCTACCACTAACCGGGTCCCCTTACCTGGGGTCCTGGCCATACCCGACATGAGACCGAGGAGGGGTTTTGTGCTGGTGGGGCCAAGGGGTGCAGTCGAGACTAGCAGCCAGCGGCCTCGCGCTTAGGGCGCGAATAGGTGGCTGACGGGCACCTCCCAGGGGGGGAGAAGAGGAGGAAGAGGGAAGATGAGTGCCTCCGTCAGGAAAAACACAAAACTAAAACGGGAGCGGACCCAGGACCGACCGCGCCTCAGGCCTCATCCTCATCCTCGGAACCAGGAAGGACCTCCAGGCCCTTAAATTTGTGGTCGAGATGAGACCGAGGAGGGGGACGGCCTGGGGAGGCGGGAGGCACACGAGGAGGAGGGTCCCACCCCCTGCCGGCTCCACCGTGGCCGCTCCCCCTCCGGCGGGAGGAGGAGGGGAGCCCGCAGCTGGCGGGAGCGACGCCTCGCCCTCGGCTGCCTCAGAAGGACCACCCTCCCTGTTGCCTCTTTGGGGCGCTCGGCCCTGGAGTATCAGGAGGGGGGAAAAACACACAGACACAATTACTGTAATCGTCGATTCCCAAGAGAAGTTTGGAAAACATGGGAAGTGGGGGGGGAAACACAAGAATCCAGAAAATAAGGGACAATATGGGAATCATTTTATTTGTGTTTTTCCCAACCCTCCTTGGTTGGGTATTCGTTTTGAATAGAGCAGTGTGGTCGCGTCCTTCCTCCTCCCGCCTCCCGCCTCTTTCCTGCCTCTTTCTGTCTTGCCTGCGGGGGGCTGCGATCTGTGAAACTGTCGCCACTTTCGAGGCCTGCTGGGGGGTCCTGCATAGAGGGTAATCGCGGCGGATTCAAATTAGACCTCGCCATCCCTGGGGGGCTGCGATCTGTGAAACTGTCGCCACTTTCGAGGCCTGCTGGGGGGTCCTGCATAGAGGGTAATCGTGGCGGATTCAAATTAGACCTCGCCATCCCTGGGGGGCTGCGATCTGTGAAACTGTCGCCACTTTCGAGGCCAGCTGGGGGGTCCTGCATAGAGGGTAATCGCGGCGGATTCAAATTAGACCTCGCCATCCCTGGGGGGCTGCGATCTGTGAAACTGTCGCCACTTTCGAGGCCTGCTGGGGGGTCCTGCATAGAGGGTAATCGCGGCGGATTCAAATTAGACCTCGCCATCCCTGGGGGGCTGCGATCTGTGAAACTGTCGCCACTTTCGAGGCCTGCTGGGGGGTCCTGCATAGAGGGTAATCGCGGCGGATTCAAATTAGACCTCGCCATCCCTGGGGGGCTGCGATCTGTGAAACTGTCGCCACTTTCGAGGCCTGCTGGGGGGCCCAGCATAGAGGGTAACGCGGCGGATTCAAATTAGACCTCGCCATCCCTGGGGGGCTGCGATCTGTGAAACTGTCGCCACTTTCGAGGCCTGCTGGGGGGTCCTGCATAGAGGGCAATCGCGGCGGATTCAAATTAGACCTCGCCATCCCTGGGGGGCTGCGATCTGCGAAACTGTCGCCATTTTCGAGGCCTGCTGGGGGGCCCAGCACAGTGAGGGCCACGGGCAGATTCAAATTAGACCTCGCCATCCCTGGGGGGCTGCGATCTGCGAAACTGTCGCCATTTTCGAGGCCTGCTGGGGGGCCCAGCACAGTGAGGTCCACGGGCAGATTCAAATTAGACCTCGCCATCCCTGGGGGGCTGCGATCTGCGAAACTGTCGCCATTTTCGAGGCCTGCTGGGGGCCCCAGCACAGTGAGGGCCACGCGCTGATTCAAATTAGACCTCGCCATCCCTGGGGGGCTGCGATCTGCGAAACTGTCGCCATTTTCGAAGCCTGCTGGGGGGCCCAGCACAGTGAGGGCCACGCGCGGATTCAAATTCGACATCGCCATCCCGGGGGGGCTGCGATCTGCGAAACCGTCGCCATTTTCGAGGCCTGCTGGGGGGCCCAGCACAGTGAGGGTAATCGCGGCAGATTCAAACTCGACATCGCCATCCCGGGGGGGCTGCGATCTGCGAAACTGTCGCCATTTTCGAGGCTTGCTGGGGGGCCCAGCACAGTGAGGGCCACGGGCAGATTCAAATTAGACCTCGCCATCCCTGGGGGGCTGCGATCTGCGAAACTGTCGCCATTTTCAAGGCCTGCCAGTAAGAACCCCAGGTGGGAGGGATAGGGTTGATCCGGAACCGGAACCGGAACCGGAACCGGAACCGGAACCGGAACCAGAGCAGCGCGCGCTGCCTGAGGAGGGGGGGGGGGTGTCCGGATCCGGAACCGGAACCGGAACCGGACACATGGAGAGGGATAGGGATGAGGGGTGATCCCTAACCGGAACCGGAACCGGAACCGGAACCGGAACCGGAACCAGGAGCAGCGCGCGCTGCCTGAGGGGGGGGGGTGATGGAACCGGAACCGCGAGGGGTGATCCAACCGGAACCGGAACCAACCGGAACCGGAACGGAACCGGAACCGGAACCGGAGAGCAGCGCGCGCTGCCTGAGGGGGGGGGGTGATCCGGAACCGGAACCGGAACCGGAACCGGACACAGGAAGAGGGATAGGGATGAGGATGATCCCGGAACCGGAAACCGGAACAACCGGAACCGGAACCCGGAACCGGAACCGGAACCGGAACCGGAACCGGAACCGGAACCGGTAGGAACCGGAACCAGAGCAGCGCGCGCTGCCTGAGGGGGGTGATCCGGAACCGGAACCGGAACCGGACACATGGAGAGGGATAGGGATGAGGGATGATCCCTAACCGGAACCGGAACCGGAACCGGAACCGGAACCGGAACCGGAGCAGCGCGCGCTGCCTGAGGGGGGGGTGGGATCCAGAACCGGAACAGGAACCGGAACCGGACGCGTGGAGAGGGATAAAGCAACATTCTTAGCTCTGAGGCCTTATGTTTTTTAGAGAAGAGCCTTATTGGACTGGATTCGACCTCGCTGCCTGCATTGGTGGATATATATATATATATATACAAATATACATATGATATCGTATCCTTCTCGTTATTCTCCTTCTCCTTCTCCTTCTCCTTCTCCTTCTCCTTCTCCTCCTCGCGCGCGAGTCTCCCCTTCTGCACTGCAGGCGGCTGGGGGGCACAAGATCCTCCTCCTCCTCCTCCTTCACCTCCTTCTCTTCCTCCTCCTCCTCCTCCTCCTTCTCCTCCTCCTGGTCCTCCTTCACCTCCTCCTCCTCCTCCTCCTCCTCCTCCTCCTTCACCTCCTTCTGCTCCTCCTGGTCCTCATCATCGTCTTCTCCTTCTCCTCTTCCCTCCCTGATTGTCGTTGTTCTCATCTCTCATCGGTCTTCCTTTTGTCCCATCGTCCCCCTACCCTGGCGACCACGACGCCGACGACGACCACGCCGACGACGACCGCGACGACGACGACCACGACGACGACGAAGGGCCCCTTGGCCTTTCCCAGGGGACGCACCAGCAGTTTCCCGAACCGCGTCCAGCCATGGCGACGAGGAGGATGGCCACGGGAGACCAAGGAGGAGGTTCGAACCTCGACGTGGGCCAGCCTGCACCACTCCTGGAAGACCGACCCTCCCCCACTTTGAAAAGAACGAACCCAGTAACTGTGACAGCCAGCTAGCTGGACAGCCAGCTAGCTGGCTAGGAGGACGAGGAGGGAGCGACGAATAGGATGATGATGATAATGATGATGATTGAGGAGGAGGAGGAGGAGGAAAGGGAGGAGGAGGAGGAGGAGGAGGAGGAAGAAGAGCGAGTGAACAGCCCTTGCTGCCCGAGCCCTTTTTTGGGCATGAGAGGCCAGGAATGGCCCAATCCGACGTCGAGCTGCCCTCCGATGTCGAGGAGGAGGACACTACCATTCTCCAGGACACAATCCTCCTCCTCTTGTTGTTCCTCCTCCGGCTGTAGAGGAGGGTGGAAGGGGGAGGGGGGAGGAGAAGGAGGGGAGGAGGAGGAGGAGGAGGAGGAGGAGGAGGAGCAGGAAGACTTCGGAGGCGCAGGCAGAGGAGGTGGAGCAGGAAGCGGATCAGGGGGAGGAAGGAAGATGATGAGGACGCCGTGCACCAGCAGGATGAAGGTGCGATGATGGACGATTCTCCGGGATGCGACCTGCCGTCGGACGTGGAGGAGGATGGAGCTGATGTACCTGCTGATGTGGAGGTGGGAGGGGGAAGGGAATGCGCAGCAATGTCATTTTCATCTTGCATGCTATGTGTCTGTCTACTTATGTGTGAATATGTGTGTGGCGATTGCGCGTTGCTGTTATGCTTGTGAGCTGCGAATGCACGGAGGGCTTGGGAGGTAGTTAGTTTACCAATTGTTGACGCCAAGTGCCAGTGTAAGAAGAATTGCGACGAACTTGTAGACCAAGCAGCTGTCGATGCCAACCGCACTCATATGGAATCCCTCGGGGAGAAGGACAGGGCCGCGTATCTCTTCCAAAAGGTGTCGGTCCAGTGCACAGACGGGTCAGGTGATGTAGTGAAGTACGTGCATTGGCAATTCAATGGGCAAAATGTGTGCAAACCCTTTTGGTGTTGGGCCTACGCCTGCGCGCATGGGACAGTTGACAAGTACAAAGACTTGCTGAAGCACGGGCATTGTTGCCCGCCCCCTCCCATGCCCAAGATGCCAGGTCGCAAGTCTGACACTAAGAAATATGAGGTTGACGCATACTTCTTGAAATTGTACCACGAACTTGGCGACACGATGCCCACTCCGGACAAGCCAGATGTCACTTTGACCCTAGATGGTGAGGAGAATGTGTTCGTTGAGGATGACCATGTTCTTTACAAACTGGCCATTGATGTTGGAGATGGTAAGCACGCTGTGCCCAAAAGGTATTTGAATCCTGGCACTGTCGAGTCGCTCTGGCAAGGCTACAAGCTAGATGTGCCGAGTCTCCAACAGGTCCCGGGCCATCCGAAAAGCGCTATCCGAAAAACGCTATCGACATTAATGCGTATCTAAATGAAAAGGCTGATTATTGTTTTGGGGAGGGGGCTGCGTGCTAGGATTCAAGTACCAAGCAGGTTAGTGAATCAACATTCAAGAAGCGGTACAATGATTCATGGAAGCGCATCCTGGTGCATCGTAACGTGGGGCAGGGGAAACGCTGCACCATCTGCAGCCGCCTGGACGAGGAGCGCGCGCAGGCGGCCACAGAGGAGGCCAAGGCGGTTGTGATGCTAGAGAAAAAGAAACATATTGACAGCGTGATGCGCGACAGGGCTGTCAATGTTAGGGGAAACGCTCTCGCTGAGATGAACGCTCGGAACCCGACGCCCCACGGCCTCTCGTCCATCATAAAGGTCGTGGTGGACGGGATGGACCAGGCGAAATTCAAGACTCCACGTTGCGCGGCGGGGCCAGGGCAGACGTGCAACATGTCGAGAGTTAGGGGGTGGTTGGAAGGCGATAATTGTGCGTGCAGGGACTGGGGCAGGCAGAATGTGCAACGCGCCGGGGGCCAGGGGAATAACATGCGTCGGTTGATGTCGGCTCACAGACCTCGCAAACTTGAGCCTGATAAGTCCTTCCATGAGAAACCACTGGGGACTGTTCAGACGACGAATGCCTGCCTCATCCCTCCTACGTGCTCGTTGGGTCGCAGTGTGTCCAAACATGTAATCACGCAGTGCTGGTAGAGCGTTGTGGTGT